>RJWM01045302.1:0-12865 GCA_004363535.1 Dasyprocta punctata | reverse complement strand
ATGTATGTTTTTTTTGATGTTTTGTTACATCCTGTTTGCCAGTATCTTCTTGAGGATTTTTGTGTCTATGCTCATTAAAAAGATTGGCTTACAGTTCTCTTTTTTAGTTGGATCTTTGTCTGGTTTTGGAATCAGGGTATTGCTGGAATTTGGCAGTGAATGTATCAGGACCTGGGCTTTTATTTGTTGGTAGTTTTTTGTTGTTGTTGTTAATTACTGCTTCAATTTCATTGCCTGCTATTGGATTATTCAGGGTTTTTATATTTTCTTGGTTCAGTTTTGGTAATTCATGTGTATCTAGGAAGCTGTCCATTTCTTCTGAGTTCTTTAATTTATTGTGTCCAGATTTGCAAAGTAGTTGTTTACAATATTCTGAATTTTGGCGGTATCCACTATGATTCTTACTTTTTCATTTCTAATTGTATTGATTTGTGTCTTTTCTTTCATTTTCTTAGTAAGATTGTTCAAGTATTTGTCTATTTTGTTTATTTTTTCAAAGTAAATCCAACTTCTCAAAACGTTATTTCTTTGTATTTTTGTTAAGTCTGCATTTCATTGATTTCTTCTCCAGTCTTTGTAATTTCCTTCCTTATACTAGTTTTATATTTGGATTGTTCTTATTTCCCTATGACCTTAAGGTCCATCATCAGGTAATTTGTTTGGGCTTACTCTGTTTTTCTGGCGTGGGCATTCACAGATAAACTCCCTTAATAGGACTGCTTTCATGTGTCACGTAAGTTTTGATGCATTTTTTTGTCATTATCATTTGATTCCGAAGACTCTCTTACATCTTCCTTGTTTTCTTCTGTGACTGATTAATTATTCAAGAGTGTGTTGTTTAATTTATATGTGTTTGTATAATTTCTGTGGTTACTTTTTCCATTGCATTTTAGATTCATTTTGCGCTTGTCTGATAATATACATCATACACTTTTGATTCTTTTGATTTACTTACACATGGTTTATTGGTTAGTATGTAGTCTGTTTCAGGGACCATTCACACTGGGAGTTGTAAGTAGTACGTATTGACTTATTCCTGTCATTGTATTGTTTTCCAGCTGCTGATTCCTTTGCTTTTCCTTCTGCTTAATTGCTCACCCTACCATGTGCATGCATTTTGTGGGACCCTTCGGCATTGTAAGGTTCATTGTCTCTTTTGAAATGCTGATTTGGTGGCCATGAATATCTTTAGCTACTCTTTATCATGGAAATATCTTATTTCTCCATCAATTTTGAAAGGTAATTTTGAGAGATATATCAGTGTGGTTTGGAAATTCTTTTCTTTTAGGGTTTGGTACACTTCATTCCAAGCTCTCCTGGCTTTTAAGGTTTGTCTTGAGAAGTTAGCTGTGTCTAATGTGTTTTCCTTTATGACTGATAAGTTGCTTTTCTCTAAACCATTTTTAATTTTTTTTCTTTTGTTGGATTTTTGGTATTTTTGCTATGATGTGTTGTGGAGTAGTTCTTTTTTGATCACAGCCATATGGAGTTCTATATGCCTCACTTATCTGTTTGTTGAATTTCTTTTTCCTTTTTGGAAAGTTTTCTGCTGTTACTTCTGTGAATATGTTTTTTCTGTCCTTTGTGCTGTCTTCTGATTTTTTAACTACTTTCAATTAATCTTAGATTTGTTTTCTTGCTATCATTTTGAAGCTGTTGGATTCATTTTTCAACAATAATTTTGTTGTTTTTAAGGTGTGTCTCAATAATTGATCACCAACCTCAGGTCTATTTTCTAGATCTGACACTTTATCGTCACCTTGGTCACTTTAGCTGCCCATACTTTCAGTGGAATTTTTAATCTGGATTTCTGATTGGTACATTTTTATGGACTCGAATTCTTTTCTGTATCAGACATTTACATTTTGCATCACTTTCTTTAGCTATACTGGGTTTTCATTAGTGCCTTCTATAGACTCCCCAATTATTATTTTTTTAAATTTGGATCATTACATGTATAGTTATATCTTCATTGAATTCACCAAGCACCTTACTGTTCTGTCTTGTTATCTCATCTCTTATCTTTTTACATAATTTGGCTCAGTGGCTTTTGACTTCCTCCCTCTCAGTGGATCCTGGACTGGCTTTGAAGGAGTTGGGAGATTCTGGGGCAGTTTTTTAAAATTTGTCTTGTTGTATTTCTATTTTTTGGTTTGTTTTCTATGCTGAGGGTTGATTTTAGTGGGTATCTATGTTGGTTGTACGTAGCCTTCTTTAGTTAATGTCTACTTTTCAGCAACATACTCTGTGCATGGCTAATTATTGACCACTGACTCTATTCCAAGATCCAACCACTTCCATTTATTTGGGATGGGAGATTGGAGTCTATCAGGCCCAGTACCCAATTCTCCAGGACTGGAGCACAGTATCATTTATGACACTAGGCAATCCACATGTAGTGATATCTCTGTTCACAAGCTTAATTTGTTATAAGATTTTGGGGAAGATGACTGTGTTTGTGTTTTTGTGGGACAGATGTATTATGGAGAAGAAGGTTGTGTTTGTCGCATGATGTGGACTTTGTGAAAGGAAGTAAGATTTTTATCAAATTCTTTTGTTTGGGAACCAAATTGTGATCAGAAACATTTATGAACCAAGGCATTGTGGTCCTGGCATACAGAGAAAACCAGTTCATAGCAACAACTATGTCACCTTGGCTATAATAATAAAATCAAGAACAAAAATAGCATCAAAAACAAACTGGATGTTTACAAACCCTAAGAACCAATAATTTACCATGCTGAACCATAGAAAAGAGATGAAAGATTATAGTATAGATACTAAGCAAACCAGATATTTACCTATAATAAGTATCTACTAAATGGAACACTAACACAGAAGAGTATCAAGCAGGAATAACATATAGTTAACTATCTATACATTTAGAAAGGTTAATGGTTATACTGGTAAGGATAGCCAATGGGAAACAGGAACATAGAAAAAGATAAAATTTGAAAAATTAAATGATGGAAGATTAGAAGGAAGTGATAAAAGTGAAATAAAGGACCCTCTTAAGGAATAAAAAGAAATTATTGGTGTTAGGTAAAAGTAGCCAAAAAAACACAAGAAAAAATATTCAAAAACAAAGAGTCAACTGAAGGGAAAACAAGCAGACAAACAAAGCAAAGCAAAACAAAAACACATAATAAGGGAACAAATTAAAGAAGAAAAAGGAAAAAGAAAAAAGCAAAAGCAAAACGCAGACAACAAACAAACAAACAAAACAAAGACCCAAACAAAACAAAACAAAACAAAAATGAAAAGAAAGCAAAAAGGAATTTAGAAAAATACTCCAAACACCATTAAAAGAAAGGTGAAAAATAAAAGAACTTGAACTTCTCATTGGATCAATGTCTAACTTCTCAGTGGATCAATGTCTAAGCCCCATACAATCAGCACCTTTGCAAAATGCTGCCTGATTAATCTCTCTCTTGCCATATAGTAGGCTCTGTCTTGAAATTCTTCTCTGTCTGTGTTTCACCATAAAGAAGTCATTCTCTAGTTTTCAAGAGCCATGGGCTTTTCTTGGGGTCAGCACTACTGGCCCATCCACTGGCAGCTTCTTCCTGAAGCTGCCAATTCTTCCATAGTTGTCTTTTCTCTGGCAGCTCTGGTCTCATCCATAATGAGGTCAGATGGTTGGTAGTGCAGAGGGGAACCAAGCTACAGAGATGGCTAGCAGTTGGCAGTTTGATGTGGGTCATAGTGGAATCCACTATGTTCAGTTGCCGGGGCGAGGCTGCTCCTCATCCTTCTTTTTGTAAATGTACCCAGTGGAATAGTTAACAGCATATTCCACCAATCAGTTAGATATCCAAGAATAAATTCTTGCCAACTTGTAATTTTTAAAATATTTTCTATGAATTTATATTTTGAATCCATTTCCTCCATTTAGTTTTGTTTTAATATATTTTTGGATATGAAAGTTTTACTGGTTATTATAAGTAATGCAATGACAGTGTAAGTTTAAATTACAAATCACAGTGGTTTTAAAGTGTTCAGATCCTTCTGCTGAAAAAAAATCCAGAGTCTTTCCCCCCACACATCCAACCTTCTAGAATATCAGGATACATGTAGACAACTGTCAGTAGCAATTTTTCTGAACTCTGGAAATGGTTGAGCTTTGTAGCAACTAAGCAACACTAAATGAAGTAAGGGGCAAACCCAAAGCAATTGGAAGCTGTTGTGGTGTTTTGATTTGCCATTGCCTCAACCCTCACTGGTGAGGCTGCAGTCTTGCAAAGAGAAGCCTGCATTCCCATGGAGGGTCTCTGGACCCTAGTTCCGGAGAAAGATGAACAGACCTTATTTCCAAACTTTTATCTTTGTCTATTCTACCCTCTTTGGGAGCTTCCTGAAAGACTGACTGAAGGTACTTGTTTTTGTTCACCTAAACTCACAGCTTGGGCTGAAGTTTGTAGGCGTTACTCAGATGTCCTGGACCATGAAGTGCCAACTACGCATGCTTCATGCAAAGCTTATGACTGAAACATACAGCAGATCACCTAATATCTGGGAGGAAATGCTGGGAAGAGTTTCTTCAGAAAATTAGGGGACTAAATGCACTGCGAATATGGGGGACTTTGGAAAGACGTGCACATCCTCCGGGTGAAGTGCATGCTTAGAAAGGGTCCGAGGAGAACACGAACTTAACCACAGGTCGTTCCTTAGGTTCTGTGCAAGTCTGGCTAAATGTTGAAAAACAGCTATGGCAGAGAGCTCATATGTAAATGTTGAGAGAATTTTTTTGTTGTTTGTTTTTTTAACTCATGATTTCCAAGCAAATCTTTATTAAAACACTGAGCACAAAGCTGAAAAGTAGAGACAGTGCACCCCACAACGAAGTGCCTTTGCCAAAACAATCTGGGAAGTCACTAGACTTACGACTTCACCAGCCACAAAGAAAGGAAAAATGGAAGAAACAAAGGAAGAAAGAAGGAGTGAAAGAAAGAAGGAAGCAAGGAAGCAAAGAAATAAAACACTGAAGAAAGTGAAATACCTGATTTTTAGAGTTACCACCTTACAATATTTAAAAGTCAATTTTCAACAACAGACCTCAAAGAATTAAGAAACAAAGGTCTAATCAAAAGGACAAAGTAATTTGAAAGAACTCATCCCTATTGAAGCCCAGAAAAAGGACTTACTAGCAAACACTGTAAAGTAATTGTCTTAAATATATTCAGTCAGTTAAAAGAAATGGTAGACAAAGAAGCTGGTTGGGAATTGCATCTTCCATTTGTAGAGGTGGAGAGAGGTGATTGTGAGAGGTAAGGCATGAAAGAGAACCAGCAGAATATCTCAGACTCAGCCCTTTGGAAAGCCTCTGTGAACCTTCCTGGTCACAGACACCTGTCAGACAGTGTTTGGCTGGAAAGAATATCAGGCTAAGCTGCAAGCGATTTGCCACTCTATACTGGGAAGCAGAGAAGATAAAGGATGAGATGTTTCAATAAAGTTCACTGGTTTGATGCCATCTTTATTGATGGCTAATCATTCATTGGTGTCCTAAAGCAAGGTTTCAAGACAAAAAACACCTGACAAAGAAAATAAAGAACAGAGAAACCATAGATAAAGGTTATCCAGGAAACTTGTGTAATTTGGTGACCTTTTCCCTTTTCTTCTTTGTCACTTTATATTCTTTCCAGTACTTTCTGTTTTGTTTAGTGAGCGAGTCCCCACAAGTCAATTACAAAAAGATATGTAGTTATTTCACCCTGAATTAATAGCTTCTGAGTATGAAAAGTATCAGTAAGGAGTACTGAGGTCAATGTGGGAAGCAAATTTTTTAAAAAAAATTTACAAAAACTTTAATTTCAGCTCTTTTAAAACCTCACCGGCAACATGCCACCGTGCCTACAGAAGGAAAAGAACAGAGGAGAGACATCTCATATACCAGAAGCCTCTTTTCATCACCAGGAAACCGCAAGTTTGTAAAACAGTTTTGGATGGCCAATGAGGGTGCTTTACAAATCAAACAAAAGTTAAATGGATGTGCTTCTATCAGTTCTTACTAGAGTTTGACCCCTAAAATACTAGGGCCATTTAGGCTTTGTCTGCATTAGACAAAGACCTACAGAAAGAAACGTGATTTGAATATACCATGAAACTCTCCTGTTTATGCTGTCTTTGTTTCCACTAAAGTCCTTTATAATTCATGCTCCCTGGCAGTCAGGGACATCCTATACATGGATTATGTCTTTTGATTTTACCTTGTTTTGAAAAATCTTTTAGTGGTTTCCCTTTTTTATGGGAATAGATTGCAAACTTGTCACAAAGGCCTAGCTCGCTCCTGGCTATCACCTTGATCTCATCTCAGAGCGCTGCATCTTGAGCTCTTCGCTGCGAGCCTTCTTCCCGTGTCCAGACTTTAAACAGGTCAAGTTGATGCCCCACCCGGGGCCTTTGCACACATGGTTTCCTCCGACTGGGGTACCGTTTCTTACTGATGCCTATTTATCCTTATGTCGCAATTGAAAGGTAGGTTTTCCAGAAAGGCCTTCCCTGGGCACGCTTCTCATTTTCTCACTATTTTCTATTGCATGTTAGGAGGAATTTGTCTCCCTAATTTGCATCATTATCAGAAGTTCCCTGTGGAATTCTTCACTTATTGTTAGTCACCATCTTCCTATTGTAACTTCTTCACTACTATGTACTGCCCAGTTAAGACAATATAGAGTAAGTGTGTAACACGTATTTGTCAATGATTGATTAATGAAACAAATCTTTTTCTTGCTTTCCCATAGATTATTTAGTGCCAAATTTATCTACGGGCACTTTTCCCTTTCTACATTACGTAGTTTGTTTTAATTCTTAAAAACGGATTGACTTACACACAGAAAAATTGACTCAGTGGAGACACAGCTCAGTGGTCTATCACTAGAGCAAGTGTGAGCTGGGTACTAAATGGCAGGAAAGAAAGCACCTATGATCTGTTCTGGAACTGGAACGAGAAACAAAGGTGAATTACAAAATGATTAAGACCTGGTTTTTATTTCTCGATATACCATTTGGTATGAAAGTCTTAGTAAATCGTCAAGTAAGCTTTTTCTCCCAGAACATCCTGCCATACCTTGCTCCTGCTGCTCTGAAACTTCCACTGTGGAAGAGGCCAGCATGGGAAGCAGTGGTTGGAGCTGGAAAAGGGCTGTGGGCGGCTTCTTCTTTGCTGTCTTTGCTCGCCAGGATATGCATTACATGAAGTAGAGGAGTCCTGCTCTGGAGTAGGTGCGCTCTTTTGACTACAATCGATTTGTAGAATCTTTCCACCATAGAGGTCACTCATCCAAGAAGCAAGTAATGGTGCACTAATGTTTACCATTTGTGCATGAAGCAAACACTTCCCAGTAGTTGGCTGTAACCAGCCTATAGTCAGACTTTGATCAACACCCAGAGTTACAAAAACCTAAGTATCATGACAGCTATTGAGTGGCACCAATTTAATAGTTCATTTAAAAGCCATTATTGTTTAAATGGCAAAGCTGCAAGGCTGGGCTCCAATTTGTATGCATTGTTATTTTTGAGTCATTAGCAGCCTGGCTTGCTAAAATAATTGTCAAAATTTCCTTAATTTTTCCCCCATTACAAAACTTCAGCTCTAAATTTCAAAAGAGCATTTAAATTTTAAAATGATGAACATAAAAACAAGCATTTGTTATCCAAGTATGGTGCTCTTATGGCTATTGTTTCCTTTTAACTCAAACTAAATGGAAGAAATATTTTAATCTTTCATTTACAGATGGTATTATTTTTGCTGGATGTATAATAAACTAAGTATTTTAATGTTTCATTCAATTGTGAGGCCTAGGGCTTAAAAAAGAGAAGTAGTGTAATATTAAAATAATTTTATTTTTTAATTCAGTCTGCAATTTTAAAGAATATTTTCTCACATTTCATAGGGTGAGATGATGAATAAACAGACCTTGATAAATAAATAATATTGTAAAAATCAACAGTCAACTTACTCTAGAGATCACAGTAAATATGAAAAACTTTCACTGTTATCCCCACTTGAGATGGAAATGTACAAAAGACTTGAAAAAAATGTTAAGACTAGGGAAACTTTGATAAAATTAGGTAAGAATTGGTATTTATTTTTTATGAGATGTATCTTTGGACAGAAAGGAGAAAGTGTAGAAGAAAAACAATTATCTGTGGGTAAAATACAATTATTTTTATAAGATCTATTTTCATAATTTCAAGTTTTTATCTTTCTTTTGCTGATAGCCTTAGGAATTTCTTGCTATTTGAAGTCAGTAGTAAAGGTAGAAGAGTTATAAAATATTTTCTTTCATACCTCAAGAACAAATAATTTTCTCTCTTTTAACTCAAAGTAACTAGCTTCAAGTCCTTAACCAATAAGACTAGTTTCATGAACTTCAAATTTCAACTTAGCAAAACAGTCTATTTATCTTTGAGGATGCTTAACTTCTTAATAATCTCTAAACTAGAATAGCTGCTATTCAAAAACTTAGATTACAACTGCAGTTTTTACTTGGTTTTGTTAAATTTAAAGAAAACCCTGACCCTGTTTAGAAGATCTATAATCCTGTTTTGGGAGCACAGAGAGAAGCATTCATATGAAACATCCGTCTCCTATTTTATTTTTCCTTGTATTTCAATGTTTTTAAGGGACATTTGAGTCATTTTATAGCTACAGACAGTCTGCTATTCCCAAAGTCTTCCTCATCTTCTCTTCCTCCACTAATACTAAAAGGTATGCTTATTCCAGGATAAGGCTATGTCTGTATCCTTTTTGTTTACCTGGGAAGCAAACAAGTTTCATTAAAGTGTCAGCTGCAAATGGATTGCTTGTGCCTGCCTGGAGTGATGGACTGAGAAGCAACCCGAGGCTATTCCTGATGCCAGATGGAAAGACTTCTTGTTAAATTGGCAATGCTTACCATGGGCGCTGGAGGAAAGAGCAACTCTGGCTACTCGCTACACTTGTCTTTATGCTCCAGGAGCTGCTTTAAGTAGTGTGACACGTGATAAAGTTTGCAAGATAGACAAATGGAATTTCATTTCATTTAGACAATCTTTCTATGCAACAAACTCTGAGGTCCATTTTCAACCTAACCTTCCAGCTTTCTTTGCCACTAATTTCAGAAACACTGTTTGGATTGGTCAGATAAAACTAAATGCACAATGAACTTACAGTCTGCACTATACAGTTCTTGCCTGTTTTATGTCTTTGTCCTGCAGCACTATTTGGGTATCTATATATACTTGATTTAATGATAATTATGATCTAGCTGCTTTAATTTTGTTTTATCTGTTCTTTTGGTTGGCCCTGGCACAATTATGAGGCAAGCCAAGTATACCTCTGTGGTCCAAAGCTTACCAATTACAAGTTTTGCAATTATTTTCCTCTCTTCCATAGTTTTTCTCACAGTATCAAAACTCAAAACTTGTTTTCAGAAAAGTATCTGCTATTATATAATATGTTTAAGAGAATATATTCAATTTATGAGTGTTTTACAAATGCTGTTTTATTTATAGACTAAAAGTCTTTCTCTTAATCTTTAGAAAAAATTTCAAGCTGTACTGAGAAAAAGATAAAACAGTATTTTAGCATCAGACATCTCCTATCAGAAGTTCACATCCACTCTGTCTTTGCATATGTTACTCCTGATTTTCCCTCTCAGACTGTATAATTTTTCATAATTTAGACAGCATTTTTCACTCATTCTTATAACACAAAGTACAGTATTTATGTAAACCTATAAGCAAATAGAACAAGAAAATAACAGAAACCTTTATTAGAATAACTAATGATAATTTAAAAGTGCTGTTCTTTTTACAAATAAATAACACCAGAACATGTATTTTAAACAACAAAGAGAAGCATGTATTTCCTTCTTTCTTTTTAACACTTGTCCAAAATGAAAATCATAAAAAGTACTTCATAAGCTGTATTAGGACGAAGCAGAGATAAACCTCTGCACACATACACTGTCTGTGACAGACACTCAGTGAATGGCTAAGATTTGTGCTCACCCTTGTGTGCGTCTCGAATGTTTTTCCTTCACTACTATGCCTTCAAAAATGTCACTTGTTACTTTATCAAATCTTGAATACTTCTTGTTTTGAGGGTAGGGTGAATGTGACTCTCTGAGAGGTTCCAGTAAATGAATGTCTACTTTTTCCAACCAAGTGTTTTACAAGGGGTGAGGACAAGAA
Source organism: Dasyprocta punctata (assembly GCA_004363535.1). Classification (NCBI taxonomy): domain Eukaryota; kingdom Metazoa; phylum Chordata; class Mammalia; order Rodentia; family Dasyproctidae; genus Dasyprocta; species Dasyprocta punctata. Next base: position 2,686 of record RJWM01045302.1, on the reverse strand, counting down.
GTATAAGTGATTGCTTTGAATTTCACATGGTTTCTCTGATGGCACTTTTTGTGCCTAGGTGTATTAACATGCATCTTCTGGCAGAAAAAAATGCCTTTAAAATATACTTTAAGGGAAAAAAGCAAAACAATGAATTTAGAAAGCCAAAATTATCCTCTTGGTAATTGAGAATTGGTCCTCTAAATGCTTAGAAGCGTGCGCCATTGGTCTGTTTTGTGTTCTCATTTGAAGCCAAAGTTTATATACTGTTTGAAGGAAAATAAATTATTTATAACCCCATAGTGCTTAATGATATGCACAGAATTAAATGTAGTAAATACTTTCTGAAGCAATATAACGAAGTGTCCACTTAATTTTGCATTATTTTTTTCATGATGTAATTTTGTCCTTGGGATATGGCCACCACAGGGAACTGGATTTCTCATCTTCCTTTGCAAGCAGATGTGGACATGTGAATGTTTTTCACTGTAAAAGTTGAGTGGAGATGAATCTGCCACTTTGGAGTTATTCAGAGTTCTCTGAGGGATGTGGAGTCTGGAGTCCAACTCTCATATTACTACCACGATCACTTGCACTGAACTGGGGTGAGAAATACATTCTTTCTGAGTTAAGATACTGAAAATTTGGAGTGTATTTGTTGTAGTGGTGAGCAGTTGCCTAACACAGGCTAATTTTTGATGCCTCCAGCAAATTTAAATTAGTTTCAACACCAAGCATATTTCATTATGCCACTGTGAATTTTGATTTATATTTCAAATTTCAACTTCTGACTCCTTACCTATCTAAAGAGTGACATCTTACTGTTAACCCATTTAGTGGAATATTAATTATATTGATATTTCAAAATGATTTATCTTTTGACACATCAAGTTAGGAGGAAGGAAGATTGTCACAATATTGTACAGTTCTTGTTAAACTGTGTGTCAGATAGTTGCTTAGAGTGATTGTATATCTGATATTTTAATGCATAACTACTTTGTGGTCTAAAATGATAGTCAGGAACCTGCTGCTTGAATTAGAAAAGTTACTGTTTTTGTTTTCCTTCAGATAGTCTCTGTATTTAAGAAATGTGAATGAAAAACAGAACAAAATAAATCCCTCAAAACATAAATTCTTGTTTCGACGGTGAAAAGGACTAAAAATCAAAGAGTAAATTACTTCAAATTGGTATCTTTCAACTATAATTTCACTAAGTTGTTGTTTGGAGCATTTTTATGTCATATCTTTCAAACATTTTTTTCTTTATAATGGTAAAATGATGGTCATTTGGTCTTTTTCAAATCTGAGTCATTTTGTGCACAAACACAATTGTCCATCACTGGACAAGTTACAGGACAGGGCCAGAATGATAGCTATAGTTTTAAAGACTCTACCTCTCTGGTACTACAAATGGAAGTCATATGATTCTACCCAGATAATTTCCTTGAAATTTTAATTTTAAAGAATGTAAATTATGCTATGTGCATAAAGTGTTTTCATTATTTTTAGTTTTTTGTATGAATAATCTGGACCATTTGCTATCCATCAGATATCAACCACAAGTGGAAACTATCTGGATATACCATTAATCTGGAAACTCCATTAAGTATTATTATGAGTGTTACCTTAACTGATAGCACAAATGATAAGGTACAGTGTCAGAGAGGGGAAGGTACAAATGTTCTGGGGTGAAGGAAGCCAAGGTTTATGCTCTCTCCACTTACTAATGTGATTGTTGGAGACAGTTACAAGAATTTTTCAGTCAGGTTTTTCACCTGTGAAAGGGTGAGTTTGAAATGATGCATATAAATAATTCCTGGCATACATTAAGTGCCCAACCATAGCCTTAATCACTGTTTTAGCCTTTAATCACGTATGGAAGTCTTTTCATGTGAGCATTGCTTACATCCCATAAATGAGAATTTTTTCTTATATTTTAGAGTCATAAGGAATGGTAATATGAGGGAGAATTTTACATCAGTCGGTTTTACCCACAATAATTCAATGTAGCAAACCGTCTCCAAACATACTGACAGACCATAATTAGAATTTGTCTTCATACTCAGAGACCTGCAAGTCAACAGGTGGACCTAACTTGGGATAGGATCATCTGGTCAGGTTTGATTTAGATGGCAAAGTCAGTTGGGTCAGTTCTAGGCTGGGTACTGGGGTCAACTGTGTTCGGTGTGTCTGTGATCTGGGTCACAGATGGAAGGAACAACATCTGTCTGGGGTGAACTTTTTCCATGGTGGGTCACAAGGCACAAGAAGCCAGTCAAATCATTCAAATTCTCCCACTACTATTTAATTCTAAAGCAAGTGATAAAGTCTGAGACAGCAAAGTGAGAAAGCATACTCACGTTGGTTTGGGATGCAAGAGAATTTCTGTGAATTCCTCAAAGTTTCACCATATTTCAAAGAATAGGGGATAAAGAATGAAAACAGAAGAATCAAACAGAGGGTGTTTCTGGACTTCAGTTACTTTTATTTTATTTTTATTTTTTTGCAGTACTGGGGATTGAACTCACAACCTCGTGCCTGCCAGCGCAGGCGCTTAAGCCACTGAGCCAAACTCCCAGCCCTGGTTTTTTGAGGCAGGGTCGCATTGTGTAGCTCAGGCCAGCCTTGCGCTCGCGTTGTAGCCCAGGCCGGCCTCGAACTCACAACGCTCCTCCTACCTCAGCCTCCTGAGTGCTGGGATTAAAGG
>RJWM01045301.1:0-12865 GCA_004363535.1 Dasyprocta punctata | reverse complement strand
TTTTATTTAAAATTAAAAGAGTAAGAATGTATGGCCTATGATGGGGTACCATCTTTTCTTTGGGAAACCCAAATTTTAGTTCATATGCAACATTTGTTTAATTTCTTTAAAATTACTGAAAGTAGTTTTATAATGTAGAATAGGGGTTTATTTAAGAAAAGGAGATTCTCTGAGTGTCAAACACATATAGGTACAACATGTGTACATTTTTATGACTTGTCATTGTTTCCCAAACCACAGCCTGCCCTAGAGGCAGCTCTCTGAGGTGCTGGCATTTGCTACATCTTGTGTGGTAAACAGCTCCCCAATTTAGACTCTCTTCTCCTCAATTAATTGTATTTTTCAAAATTTTCTTCCATTTCTTATTTTTACTTATTTATTTTTTTATTTTAAAGAGAACAAAACCTAACAAAACAGAAGAAAGCCAATCAAAACACAGCAGTGAAAGTGCTACAGAACTTCAAAACAGGATAATAGGAAATCAACAATAGCTACCATAATGTATCCTGCCATCTTCACAGTAGTCGTCCATGCCATCAGACACAGCAAAATCAAACAAAGCAAAACAGAATAAAGCCAATCAAAACATAACATTGAATAAAATAAAACAATAAATTGGAAGAAAACAGAACAGTGAGAACAATACCACACATATCTTCAAAGTAGTTGCTCAGGTTACAAGACACAGGAATAAAACCAAACAATAATATGGAACAAAACATTTGATTTGAAAAACAAGACAGGAGGAAATCCTCCGCAGTTGACACAATGCACACTGCCATCCTCCAGGTAGGTGCCCTGACCACCAGCCCCAGGCCTGCAGAGTCAGCCAGACATTTCCCCTCAGTTGGTATCATCTCACCGAGTCCTCTGAATCAGCAGGACAGGTGGTGCTCTACTGGTTTTTCAGCCCACAGACTGGCTGGCTCATGGGAAGATGTAGTTTCTCTTCTGGCTGAGGCTCTTTCTGATCAGTGTGGTGGCACTTACTTCACAGGAAGGCTTAGTTTCTCTTCTGGCTGGGCTCTTTCCAATTAGCATGGCAGGGGGCAGCACTTACTTCATAGGAAGGTGTAGTTCCTGTTCTGGCTGGGGCTCTTTTTGATCAGCATGGTGGCACTTACTTCATGGGAAGGCATAGTTTCTCAATTAATTGTATTTAAATGCTTTATGTCTTCCCATGCCCGATTGCCTACCTAAGAGCTAACTCAACTCATTGCAAAGGAATTCTCTAATTTCAGTGGGCCTCAGACAAGAGCAGGATCTTCTCTCCTTTGGCTTACAGAATGTCCTTCATAAGCAAATGGATTCACCCCTACCTCTTCCAAGTGACCAGCATTGCATACCAATATTTAAGCAATATTTACTTGACCACATTTTAAAATTAAGAGGCTATATCTCCAGAATTTAAAGGGTTCACTTTGTGATTCTTTAAATGGCATGGCTATTCTTCCCTAGATATCAGAGCAGCAGGCTTTTTAATACCTTTCACTCAACAGGTATTCTGCTGAAGTGTGTGTCTCAGGTACTATATGTTACATATGTGTACTACATATATCTTGTGAGTTGAACTGAATTTGTGTTTCCCGAAAAGATTCATTCAGATCCTAGTCCTTAGTGCCTGTGAACATGACCATATTTGGGAATAGCATCTTTCACATTTATAATGGTTTGAGTGTAAAACGCTGCTCTCAAAAGCTCTTATATTTGGAACATGGACTTTTTGGAAGGTCATAGGAGCTCTAACTTAATCAAGGGATTCATCGCTGATGAAGTTGTGGTTTGACGGCACTTTTTAGAAGTGGTAGAAATAGGAGGTAGAGCTCAGTTGAGAGAGTGGGTCATGGGAGCATGACTCTGGAAATTATATCTAGTCTTCAGAATTCTTTTTTTTTATTTAAGCGAAGAAAAAAAGACATATATAACAAAGACAACAAGCAAAAGAGACAAACAAATGAGTAGAGTAAATGCACAGCAGTAACATTGCAGGTTTACAAACCCGGGTGATAGAAACTTGACAATGGTTGCAATATTAGTCTTCAGAATTCTCTGGAACATTCCCTTGCGCTTTGCTTTCTTTTATCATGGTCTTCTGTCGTGGTATTCCTGCTTTGCCCAAAAAAAGTAATGGAGCCACTAAATCATGGACGAAAACCACTGAGACCATCAGCCAAAATAAGTCTTTTCTCCTTTAAATTGACTTTTGTGGGTATCATGTCACAGACAAAAAATTAGCACCACATATTATAGAGTTTGAGGAGGTCATAGTGAATTAGGGTAGGGCCTGATCCAATGACTGATGTGCTCATAAGAAAAGAGAAATTAGAACACAAGCATGGAAGAAGGCCATGTAGCATTGTTGGGAATCACCAAAAGGACAGAGAAAGGCGAGGGACATCCTTCCTCTAGAGCCTTCAGAGAGAGAATGTTTCTGCCAAAATCTTCATTGCAGATATCTAACTTTCAGAGATGCAGAAAAAGAAAATTTCTGTTTTTAAACCACCCATTTATGACAATTCGGTATGGCAGATCTAGGGCTTTGAGACATGTGTTAAATAACATTTTTGAAAAACAACAATTATTATGTGTACAAAATGAAAATTATAGACACAAATACACTATAGAACCTTGGAGGAAGTCTAATATTGTTCAAAGTCATATGTACAAATATATGTAAACTATAACTTCCAGAGTATTCTTATTCACCATCATACAAATCCAGGAAATGGTATATTTTCATGCTTCTCTTTCCAGAGAAAGTATCTTTGTGGTCACATTGATTGTGGGACAAATGCCTCTGGTAGGTCAATCTAATGATCATCCATGTGCAGGAGAAAGCAATTAGATCCTTATCTTTCAACCTGTACAGAATCAACTCCAAATGAATCAAAAACTTAAATGTAAGACCAGACATTATGAAACTGCTAGAAAAAAATATGGGGGAAATGCTTCGGAGCATTGGTACAACAGATGTTTCTGTTATGACTCCAAAAGCACAGGCAAATAAAGCAAATACTGACAAATGGGATTATGTCAAACTAAAAAGCAGTGAAAATATTCACAAACTATTCATCTGAAAAGGAATTAATTTCCATAATACATAAGGAATTCAAACAAATTGTCAGTGAAAAAGAAAGAAGAATAAAGATATTTCTGAAAAAATAATACACAAATGGCTAAGAAATACATGAAAAAATGTTCAACTTTACTAATCATCAAGAGCATGCAAATCAAAACCCCAATAAAATATCTGTTCATCCCAGTTCAAATGACTTACTGAGTAGATAAAAAGTAAGAGATGCTGGTAGGAATGTAAAAAAATGAGAATATAAACTAGCACAGCCTTCACTGAAAAACAGTATGGAGGTTCCTCAAAAACCTGGAAATGGAGTTGTCACCAATTGACTGAGCATTCTTTTGCTCACTTTGGACAGAAAACAGAAATAGGCAAGGTCCAGCTCCCTTTGTGTTAATGACTCTGAGGTTTGTATGCCAGCGGTTCTCAGCTTTCAGTGTCAGTGGCCCTCTTAAGGCTGTCATGGCAGTCAGTGCCAGCAGCTACTGGCAACCCTGGAACTCCATGAACCCCTGGAGGTAGTGGCTGCGACAGCTCTGTTGCTCTCCATCATGCTCCTATGCTTTCTGTGTGCTGGTTGCCCTCTACAATACCAGCCGCCACTGATAGCCTCTTTCAGCACCTCCTGCCTTTAGTGTTACCGGCTCTTGGTGGGGCCAGCTCACTCAGCTCTACTGGAGATAGGAATCATAACTAAGCAAGATAAAATCCACCCAGAGGGGCTTTATTTGGGTTTTATGCTGTAGCATAAGGCGGAACCATACAGGGACTGAAATGGTAAGTGCACAGGAAAGTTTGTTTATATAGAAAATAAGACTGGCTCATACCTGCACAAGTCCTGCTGGCTAACCACAGAATTTCTTCCTAGTTGTAGGTAGGGGCAGAGCTCCACTTAAACTGGATTCGAGATAAATTAAGCATCGACTGAAGGACAGAGTCTTCCAGAAAGGCTAGACTCAGGACCAAAGCTTACCAAAGCCAAAACAAATGTCTCCTGGAGTAGCCATGGGGTTTGTGATGTGGCTATGGCTGTCAAAGAGAGAAGAAAGAAGGGGGGCTTTAAAGTGTCTCTTGGGGGACACTGGGTCCTTCTCTGTCTCAGTATGATCCAGGAATCCCACTACCTGGCATTATTCACAGTAGCCAAGATGTGACTCAACCCAGATGTCAATCAACAGATGAACGGAGAACAAAAATTATTTGTAAAATGGAACATTATCCAGTCATAAGAAGAATAAATTTCTATCATTTGCAGCAACATGAATGGAACTGGAGGACATGATGTTAAGTAAAATAAGCCAGGCACAGAAAGACAAATGCTCTATGCTCTAATTATTTGAGGAAGCTAAAAAGTTGTTCTCGAGGCAGTGAAGAATAGAATAACAGTTACCTGAGCCTGGGGATGGGGGTGGAGTGTAGGAGTTGGGAGATGGAGAGAGGATAGTTAATAGATACAGAGGTACAGGTGGACAGGAAGAATAACTTCTAATGGTCTGTGTGACAGTAGAATAGCAATGACAAGTAATTAAGCCTTTCAAAATAGCTAGAAGATTTTGAAGGTACCCAGCACAAAGAAATGATACATCTCTGAAGTGACAGGTATGCCACTGACCCTGATCTGATCATGACACATTATATACATGTACTGAAATGTCACACTATACCCCATAAATACATGCAGTTACTGTGTGTCAATTAAAAATAAAAATGAATCTTAAAATTTATAAAACTCAAAATAATTAAAAAGTAGAATCAAGAGACAAGCCATAGACTAGGAGAAAAAGTTCACAAAAAACATATCTGATAAAGGACAATGATCAAAAACATACAAAGAACTTTTAAAACCCAACAATAGGAACACAACTCAATTACAAAGTAGACCAAAACCCTTAACAGACATTCACCAAAGAGATATTGGTTGCAAATAAGCACAGAAAAAAGATGCTCTGAAATATGTCATCAGGGAAATGACTGGCCAAGGAAAACAACAGTGTGATACCACTGCACACTTATTAGAACAGCCAAGATCCAGTCCACCAATGACACCAAATATAGGCGAGGAGCCAAAGGAACTCTCATTCATTCCTGGTGGGAATGCAAAATGATCCGGCCATTTTGGAAGACAGTTTGATGATATTTTCTTACAAAACTAATCACATTTTTACTGAGTTTTAAGGCCAGCCTGAACCATGAAACAGGGCCTGACAGCAGCAACAAATGGGACCACAGAATTGGAAAAGCAGCAGACCATCACTGAATATTTAATTAATCTGGTGGCTTCTAGACATCAAAAATATTGAGAGACCAAGCATGATGGAAAACATCTTGGTTTTCTTTCTCCTGGATACTCTTGGCTACTAAACTGATGTTCTTGTAGAAGACATCTGCTTGTAGGTGATGACTGAGAAATGGAATAAGAATATAGCATAAAGCTTCTACCCCCGATTCCTTACTTTGCCAGCCATTACATGTGGGTGCTAATTTGGTAGCTGTCCCAGATTTCATAAAAGCAGAGATGGCTTTTAGTTAAAAATGGCAACTTGAGGATGCATTTAACTATCCTTTATTCCACCCAGGTTTTCAGTGGAAGTAACCTATAGATATTACAAACAGGGAACCTGTTATAGGTTGGTAATTGACACATGGACTCTCTGCTAAAGATGAGACTGTGGAGGAAAGGCCTGTCTCTTCAGGTTTTTGCGTAGTCTGGAAATTAAATGAAACAAAACCTCCGCAAAATCGGACTTAAACCTTCAGTGCAGAGGCAAAGGCAGGAGACAGTGATAGGTAATGAAATATGTGCGATTCAGCCCTTCCCTCTGGGGAATACACTGTGTGCTGCACCGTGTGGAGCAGGGGGTCTCGGGATCCTCCCATGAGTTCCAGGCTGGGAAACCAGCAGACAGGCTGCTAGTGACTCTCTCCAGATGAAGGCACCTCTGCCAGACAAAGAACAGAACCACCGTCCTAGCTAACCTTAGCTGCCACTACGTACTTTCCAAGGAACTTTGGCATAGGGGACATCCTCTTGTTTACCTTCTTTGGCCATGAGGTGACTGTATTTTTGAGACAAAATTAAAAGTACAGTAAACTAAAATATTTTCCTTTCCTTTTTATCTTTCTTGGTTTGGAACTTCAAACCCTCATAATCTCAGAAACAATTTAAATCACTGATATTGAATAGGCCTCTTTAACTTAATTAATAGCTGGAAAGAAGAAAAGAGGGTAACAATTGCAAAAAGTAAAATGGCACCCATATAGCAATTATCTGGGTAATGATATGAAATATTTCTACATGAAATATTAGAAATTCTGATTGTTGAGAAGAATTTTACATATTGGACATCCGAATAGTCACCAAGAAATTTAAAATCAGAAAATACTGAGAAAATAGAAAACCTGATTGTCAACTTTCAAACAAATCAGTGAATTAGAGCTCAAGACCTAAGTAATCGTTGTAGAACTTAAGGAAAAATCAAATGAAGAATATAAACAGAGATGGCTTTAAATTAAAAAAGATTGTAAGTGCTGTGGAGAATATAGTTAGGAGAGTCAATATATGAATAATAGAACTCATGAAGTTAGTCTAAAAGAGTTTATGTAACTTGCATATACTGGAGAACCAGAAAATATTTGGTAAATTAATCGAAGGGCTAGATTGTAAAAAGACTAGTCATGTTGACAACTAGAAAACCTAAACATGAAAATATTTTAATTTAATTTAATTTTGTTTTTTTAAATTTTATTTTAAAGATAGTAAAACCCAACAAAACAAAGCAGAATAAAGTCAGTCAACACAAAACAGTAGAATTGGTACAGAACTTCAAAGCAAGATACTAGGAAAACAATAGCTACTACAGTATATCTTGTCATCTTCACAATAGTTGTCCATTCCATCAGGTATAGCAAAATCAAACCAAAAACAAAACAGAGTAAAACCAATCAAAATAGAATATTGAATAAGGCAAAACAAGTATGAAAATATTTTAAAAAGCAAAAATTCTTCCCTCTGGCCAGATTGTCTTCTCTATTTGTCATCTCCATGGAGAAGCCTAGAGTAATCATGACAAGAGGTAAAAACCAGTTTATTGCTGGACATTGGCTCATGTCTCTTTGTCCTTCTCAACTCTGGTCTTCCTTCCAGGCACCATACCTCAATAAACAGTCACCAAAACATATCTTGCTTAAACTGTAACTGGAATAACTTTCTTTTAGCCCATTCCTTTTAGTTATGCCTGAAAGCCCAGCTTCCATCCTGGAGAGATCTTATCCTGTCTAAATTCTATAATATACACATCCAGGTTACCAAATAATCAAAATGATACTGAGACTGGTTTTACAAATACAGTACATATTGTTGTTCATATACAAAAGTTTAAGAGGATTTTTCATTGGTCAAAATAATGTGTTAATCTGGTTCTCATATGTTATCAAAAATTTAGAGATAATTCTATCTAAAACTAGAGATATTTATGACAAAATGTCAGACTCCATCAATAAAGGAACCTACGAGCCAGTGAGTTACAACTCCTATCCCTCAGAAACAGTTTTTAAACTTGCCTGTCAGCTCTAATGTTCATGCTTTGATTATACATGTCTTTGTGTACATACTTTGATTATACATTCTTTGATTAAACTTTGTTCTTTCTAAAGGATGCCAAATCCCAAGTAATTATACAGATAAAATCAGTAACAAATATGCTGAATTCATTTTAGATTCATTTTACTTGAATTCAGCAGATCTTGTCCAGAGAAAAGGTTACATGACACATTGAGGCCTTAACTAACTATACTCAGTGGGTCGTAAATGACACTGCAGCTGGTCTCTCTCTCCTAAATGAAGAAATAAAATTAATTAGACAGGCTATCCTCCAAAATAGACATTCTAACAGTAGCATGGGGTGGGGGGTACTTGTGAAATTACAAAAACTGAATGTGTGTACATTCCTGATCCTTCTGCTAATATCTCAGTAGCTGTTCAAGATATTAGATGACCAATCAGTGACATGTTAGACCCTAAAATTCCCTGGACATTATCCTTATCCTCCTTATGGGATGCCATTGCTAGCTCCTCTTGGTGGAAACCTTTGTTAACTGTACTCATAATTATCCTATTGATTCTATTATTTGGCCCATGCATAGTTAATTGTTTCTTTACTTTGTCTCCTCCAGACTTAAAGTTGTATGCCTACCCAAGATACAAACACCTGGTTTCTATCAAAGGCCTTTAGATAGACCCTCTGCAGAGTATCCCTGACTGCTGATCAACAACTATGACCCCTTTCAGCCTGAAGAAGCCAGATTGGTTATTGCCCATTACCCACTCATGGCAGTTCAGGTTACTTCTTCTTTTTTGGGGGGGGGCTGCAATACCTTTTTATTTATTTATTTATTTTATATATTTTATTTTATTTTTTTTTAAACAAAAGAAAAGTAAGAAACCAAAGCAAACCAATTTCACAACCAGCCAATAGGAGAGTAACAATAATCAGCACATTGCATATAGTTATATTCACAGCAATTGTTTAGGATAAAAGATATAGACATGAAACATTGTCAGAAAATTATTAGCACAAAATTTTTGCCTCACTGAATCAAGGGAAACCAGCTATATGACTTTTTTGTTATGACTGTTCTATTATTTTCAAATAAACATTTCACATTAAAAATGAAATCTGAAGGTTCCTTCTTCCGAGGGCCAATTATTACAGGCAACTGAGTTAGATACAAATGTTATAGGCAGTCAGACAGGACTGGGCCCTCAAAAGGGCCAGCGCAGAAGATCAGATACCTTGCAACTGTGGGGGAGACAGACATCTCTGCTGTGGGCCAGGCCTCAACACAAAAGATAAAGCAAACGCTCCCACATATTTTCTAAGGATAAATATCAGGTACTGACATTCTAAATAGGTCTCTATCACCTTGAGGAAGTCAGGAGTCACCATCCCAACCCCCTACAGGAAAAACCACTGTTCCTTATGCATGCCTGTTTGCCCCTGATTTAATCAATTTTGCCTGAGCAATTATGTTATTGGTTGGCTACAGTTCTGTCCCACCTCATGCCCACCTTGTGAGTTCCCATGTTTTGCCCACCTTAGACCTGCCTCACTTTGCAGTTTTACTCTATAAAGGTCCCTAGAAATGACAGAGTCTTTGGTAACCCACTTGGGACCCCTTTTGTCTCTCTCTCAGACAGAAGCTTTCTTTCTCTCAACAAATATATTCTGCTCTCAAAAAATAAGCAAAAAGAAAAAAAAGAAAAAGAAAAATACCAATCTGGGTAGATTTGGCAGACAATATTATTTATTTTAAAATCCTTTGCATTCATCTGGAAATATATTTGAAATTCATAAAGTAAAATATAAATTACAGATATACATACAGGATAAACAAATATAAAATACAGACATTCTATTTTTTATTAGTCCGTGTGTAGTACACAATGGTTACATTCCTCATGTAAAGCTGGTACATGTACACAACATATTGTAATTCATTTTTCACTCCTTTCTTTTCCCTGTTTTCCTCCTTCTCTCCATTTCTTGTCCCTCCCCATCCTTTTTGCAGAAGATCTACATCCCAACTTCTTATTATCTGTCTTTTATTTTGCTATTTACACTTTGGATTTCTCATATACGAGAAATCACATAATATTTAACCTTGCATGTCTGATTTATTTTACTTTACATTGTGGTCTCAAGGTGAGTGCATTTTCTACAAATAGCTTGTTTGTCCTTCTTCATGGCAGATGTCTTAGTTACTTTTCACTGGTTGCTGAGACAAAATACCTGAAGCCCCAAATTAGGGAAGGAAAGGTTTATTTCTTACAGTTCTTAGGGGTCTCAGTCCATACTCAGTTAGCTCCAAGGCAGCATGGCATGATGGGCCTGCCATTGAAGGCAGCCACCAAACAGCAAGGTGTGCTGGCGAAAGAGAGCAAGAGAGTGAGAGAGTGAGAGAGTGAAAGAGCAAGAGAGAGAGACCAAGAGACCCGTGTTCATCCTGCCCTTACTCTGTATGTTGGCTCCACCCCTGGGTGGGTGCAGTACTCACACCACCAATCCCAGTGCTAGACAACAAACCAATCACGGAGGCCAGACTCAGGCCTGTTCATGCCAAAATTACAGGAGGATTTGGAGGGTCACAGGACCGACCACACTGTAGTATTTATACCACACTTAGTTTATCCATTCATCTCTTGATGAACATACAGGCTGCTTCCAAGATTTAGCTATTATGAGTTGTACTGCTGCAAACATGAGTACATATGTATCACCGAAATGTGAATGTCTTTGGGGGAAGATACTTAAAAGGGAAATAGCTAGGTTGGGTGGAATTTCTATTTTTAGCTTTTGGGGGAATCTCAATACTTATTTCCATCTACCAAATCTCTCTAGAATTTATTATTATTTGATTTCTTGATAACCATTCTTTTTGAGATAAGATGGAATCCCCATGTTGTTTTAATTTGCACTTCTCTAATGGCCTGAGATGCTGAGCTTTTTTGCATGTATTTATTGAACAGTCATATTTCTTTTTTTTTTTTTTTTTTGCGGCACTGGGGATTGAGCTTCTCATTGATGCCTATTAATCTTATGCTATTTCTCTTGGCATCATCTTGCAGCTGTTGAATTGTTGTTTCTTGGTTCCTTGTTATTTTCAAGAGATCTTTTCTTTCATGATCATAAGCTTCCATGCTGTCTTCAAGGTCTGAGATTCTATCTTCAGCCTCATTCAAGCGGTTTTGCCAACTTTCCATGGAATTTTTCATTTCCTACATTTCCCTTTGCATCTGTTTCATGCATTCTGATTGTGTCTTATTTTGTTCATTCAAAGTTTCCATCATTTTCTTATGTTCTTCCATTTTTTTATCCTGATCTTCTTTGGATGCACACAGCATTTCTTTCATAATGATTGTCATTTCATCTTTTAGCTGAGAGATTATTTCTGATTTGAGTTTCTCTATAGCTTCATGGAGTTGTTTCTTTACTTCAGTTGCTATCATTTCAGAAAGTTCAGTTGTGTGACTCTCAGTGTCTTCCATTTCAGTGTCTCTTGGGTTTGTTTTCAGTGGGCTGGGGGATTAAGACTTCCTCTTGCTCTTTCATTTTGTCATTTTCTTCTGGGACCTGTGCAGCTGGGCAGGCAGCCTCACTGTGAATTGCACTGGAGCACTGTGCTGGGTAGAGCTTCAATCCTCTGATAACCCTGTGGCTAGCTGGGGCACACCCCCAGATTATGTTTCTGGACCCTTGTGCTCTGTGGTCTGTCAGGCTGGCCACGTGTTCCCCTGATGTACTTTGTTGGGTTGCTCTGGGATGCTGAGCTGGACAAAGTTTGTATCCTCCCTGTAGCTAGCAGGGTCACACCCCTGGAGCTTGTTGCTGGGGCCTAGAACCTACCTGTGTAGTGTTCAGAACCCCTGTGACCCAGGTGGCTAGCAGAGACACAGCCCTGGGGTGTATCACTGGACCTTCATCCTGGCTGGGTGGAGTTTGGAATCTCTGGGACCCAGGCGGCTAGGCAGAGCACAACCCAGAGTGTGGCACCACCAGGACCTTGAGTCTGGCTGCGAGGAGTTCAGAGCCTCTGGAGTATGGGGCAAGCCCGGGTGTGTCCCAGGCATATAGTGCCGGGGTCTTGATCCTGGTTGGGTGGGTTCACAGCCTCTAGGACATGCCATGTGGCTGGCCACACCCCTGAACCATGGACCCCAGAAATTTGGAGAAGCCAGGAACATGGATCATCTGATGAAATCTGCAAGTGGTGGGGAGGAGCAAAGCCATCCCAAGAAAGAAGTTGTAGGAGCTGTAACCATCGTAAGTGCCATAGGGGTGGAGTCATTCAAGCCCTTTGGAGCTCACAAGTTGACAAAGATTGCCTTGAATGCTGCATGTGGAAATACAGGACTTAAAGTTTGCCCTGTTGGATTTTGGACTTGCTTTGATATCCTCGTTTATAACTTTCAGAATGGAAATGTTTATCTTGTGTCATTGAATGTTGTAAGTGCTTAACTTTTCATTTGCACAAGGGCTTGCAGCTAAGAGTTTGCCATACATCTTGGAGGACACTTGGAACTTTCACTTTTCAGCAATGCTGATACTGTTAGAACTTTGGCAACTCTTTGAGATGGACCTAAATTCTTTTTGAATAAAGGATGTACTTGAGGCTTTGGGGGGCCAGGGACTTGTAATGTAATATAATCTTGATAGACTTAATACTGGTTCTTAAGAGTTGTTAAACCTGTGTTATAATGTTCAAGTTGTGAAATGATAAGAATAAGCATGTCATTGTATCTGGAGACTGGTTTAAAGAAGTGTGTCTGGTTGCCAACTTGATTATGGATGGGTTGCAATGGTTGATACATTGTGTCAACTTGTGAAGTTTAGAAGTTTAATTAAGTGACTCAGCAGGGGGCCAGGGTTCTTATTTTGTAAATATCCTTATCCTGTACAAAAGGATGGGATAGAAATTGTGTGAGTGCTACACCACCTTGGGAAGGGGGTAGCCTGCTTACAATATAAGGGACTGTTTCCCCTTGTTTGGTTTTTTTGCTTTTGCTGTCTTCTGCTACCTTGAAGTGTTGCCCCTGTGCCATGCTACCCTCCCTTGGAGCCAGCTAATTAAGGACTGAAACCTCCACAGACTGTAAACAAAATAAACATTTCCTTCCATTACTTTGTTTTCTTATTAATTTTTTTTATTTTAAAGATAGTAAAATCCAACAGAACACAACAGAACAAAGTCAATCAAAACAAAGCAGCAGAACTGGTACAGAACTTCAAAGAA
>RJWM01045300.1:0-12865 GCA_004363535.1 Dasyprocta punctata | reverse complement strand
CCTCTTACCTCAGCCTCCAGTGTGCTGAGATTACAGGTATATGCCACCACAGCCAGCTCAAAAATACATTTTTGAAAAAGTGGCAAGAAGAATCTCTGGATGCATACTTTAGTCATCACTGTTTTAATTATGTAGAAAATGCTTCACACGCTCTTTCACACACACATACACGTGTATACGACTTATGAGTGCCATTAGGCCTCATATTTGATACTAGAACACTAGAAACATTATTGTTTACATTTAAAGTAAATGAAGAGATATATATTCATAGTGAATGTTGATTTTTCATACTTGAGCATCCTTTAAGAATCATGTGTTATAAAAATTAAAGAAATATCTTTGCATATACCTAACTACAATCAAATAAAATGCAATAGTAATGTTTTAAAACACATTCCTGATTAAGATTTGAAACAAATATCTTAGTGAAATATAAACATCTTGAAGTGTATAAATATTTTGGAATACTCAAGCATTGAACGAAATTTACCAAAAATTCTAAAAATTACCTCCAAAGTAAAGACTCTATAGCTCATGTCATAAAATATGAAAAATAACTTTTATCAATAAAATTAGGAAAATCCATAATGAAAACCACTTTACTCAGAAGAACTCCCACATATGCTCATTGGCTTATTCCTTTTTAAAAAGAGAAATAAAAATAGCAACAAAACAGAATTTCAAAACAGGTTAGTAGCTTTTTCTTGCACAGAAAATAGTCGCTGAATTACTGGTACGCAGTGGGGACCCTGGAGGCACACATCTCTCCATTTGTTCCAGCTCAGTCCACTGGAGCACACATCCATCACACCGCCTCAGGTTGAGGGCAAGCAGATAAGGTAATGAAGTGTTAAGTAGGTGGTGCTGGGGATGTAGCTCAGCAGCAGAGCACCTGCCTGGCAAGCGCGAGGTCCTGAGTTTGACTCCCAGTACCAAAATATACATATATATAAAGTTGGTTGCAAATTGAGGTAAACAATTACAATTTATACCTCATGTCAAATTGGCAAGTAGTGTATTCAAACCTGCACATGAAATAAACAAATATACACAAATATGAAAATAAGTTTATTTTCTAACAAACAGGAGTATGTAGGTCATTGTAAATCAAGACTCAATTTTACTTAAAGGAAAACATATTATGATGGATCTTTGCAAAAAAAAACCAAGCACAAAATACAATGAACATAACAAGGAAAATGGACATAATATTTCTGAGCACATATAAATCACACTGAGATGACCCCGGGACACTCCTCAAAAACATCGAGTAATTTTTAAAACTGGCTTCCAACTTACAGATTAGAGAGAATAAAGAACAGTCAAAGAATTTTGGTGGAACAAATAGAAACAATTTGTAAAGTTTCAAATAAATTTAAGGCACATAAAAGAAGGGTGATGGATTTTACATAAGAATTAACAAAGTACGATCAGAGAGAAGACGCACAACTCTTAAAGTTGCTGTCTGTCATCACCAAACACTTTGTCCTTTACAAACTGCCCTTTTCTGACAACACACAAACACTCTTAAAATATCTCCCATGGCAACAGTTTCACGAAAGCATTCGGGAAGCAAGCAGGCGAATTTCCCTCTACACAAAGACAAACATAGGCCAGTAAGGAGAGCGTGTGGTCCTAACACTGCCTTTAGAACAGGCTCTCTCATGCCTTGTGCATGACGTGATAAAGCCTATACTGATCCCAGTCTTCTGAGAGCTCTGCGAAGAGAAGGGAGCAAAATGTGAGTGATCCTGAGGAACCTATGTGTGTAAACATACGCTTTCTAAGGATGTGAGAATCCCCATTATATTGCTTATGGTTATTTACAACTTTCACTAACATTGTTCTTAAATTTTGCTTTCCTTTTACACAAAGAGCAAAGTACACAAGTAGTTGAATTTACACTCATCAAATACAGGTCAATAAAATAAACCTCCAGATTCCTTTGGGGGCTGGTGCTATCGGTCCACAGGAGAGTGCTTGGCTAGGCCGGGTGAGGTGCTGGTTTCAGGCCCGGGTATTCCCAAAAGAAATAGACAGATGCATTTGGAAAACATGCTCAGAAAGGAACAAAATCACATGCGCAACTCTGCTCTCAAGACTGTCCAGTGAGAGTCTGCCCCTAAACACTTCGTCTTCCCGCTCTCTACATCAAGGGGATGAAGCTCTTGGAGTAAATAGTGCGAGCTTCTGTCACCAGTGAGAGTGAGCTAGAAAAAGAACACATGGAGGAGAGGCTCTAGGTTGCATTAGAGCAAGCAGCTGAAGGGTCAGCACAGCCCTCATTTCCTCAGATTGTTTCTTCGTCCTCTCTTCTCAGCATATGTGTGCCGACCCCAGATCGCAGAACTCAGTTTTCCATAGAACATTGCTTACTGAATATTCTCAGACATGATCTGTTCGGTCAAAACCGCTGCACGCACCTGGGAATAGCAGTTACTCACCACACTGGCCTGGGCTCCCACGATGTGGCTGCTGCGACGGCATCTGTGCAGCTGTGGAAACAGGGCCTTTAACCCCGAGATGAAGTATTGGGGTCCCGAGGGCTCATTTGCTTTCTGGGAAGTGATTATCATTTCTCCTGTAGCTTCAGTGACGGCGTCTGCATGGGGACTGGGGGTTATCTTTGGAGAACAGCTGTGAAAATTACTTATTAATGTTCAGTGAGGCTGTTTATGAGGATGACAGCAATAGCTAGAAGAGAAAAGTGTCTCGAGTGCTGACAACAGAAAAGTCTCCGTGGGCAGCGAGTGGGGGGCACCGGGTCCCCGACATGAGAGGATTAGGTGAGGCTCATGGCTGTGACGGAAGTGTGGAAGCGTGAATCATTTTCATCCATCAGAGCTCCGAGATTGAGATACAAACATGCAGAGAAACAGACACCGAGATGAGAAAGCCGGGAGCAGGATAGCATGGCAGGGAGGAGGGAAGCCCTGGAGTCACGACCCACGGCTTCTGCAACATTTCCTGGGTCTTCATGGTTAGGGAGGACTCTCGGCTGTGGGATGTGCAGTAGGGGCCCAGAACCATCCCTGCGCAGCTGCGTTCACGCTGTGGAGACAGGCAGCGCCACGGGAGGGAAATGTGTGCAATGCACGGAGATCCAGGGTGGGCAGAGCATGGGATCAGGGAAGAGGAGGGCAGGGTGTGGCCATGGTGTTGAGCACGCATGGTAAAGGGGCGGGGCAGAGTGGACCTCTGGGTGAGGACAGCACAGCAAGGCAAGGGAGCAGCAGGAAGCCTCGTGGAAAGAACGCGGGCCAGACAGAGCAGACACAACTGTTCACAACCCTGAGAACCAAAGCGCGAAGCTCACACTGTCTGCCCCAGACCCCCAAACATGGGGAAACCCAGAATCACACGTCCCTGGCCTGTCCAGTGATAACCGCATTGTGATTTTGACACCTCACCCCAATGGGCTGAGGATGGGAGGACGCATCATTAAATATGCTGCATGTTCAAAAACTCCCCTCCTGGTGGGCGGGCTGAATCAGGTACCATGCTGAGCTATGAGTCCGGCAGGTCCCCAGCTGTGGATCCCTCTGTAACCACAGTAACCAAAAGACCCGGCTCCTTCCCGCATTCAGGTCCAGAGCTCTTCTCACTGGTCCAGTGCCGCCCATGTGAGTGCCCTCTGCTTCTGTCACTTTTAATGAATATTACTCTTGTATGTTGCTTTCAGCATCCTGCTGGATTCTCTGTTTGAGATAACAAGCCCGTGGAAAGAGCTCCACCTGAACCCCTCATCCAATAGCACAAGGACGGTGTGCCATGGAGAAGAAACGCCCAGGAAAGTGTCCCAAAGGCCGGAGCTCCATGGAGCACCAGACGCCCCTGTCACTCTCGTGGAGGTCCAGGGCAACTGGCGATGTTTCCCTTTGGACCTAACACACCATGCAAAATCTCATCGTGAGAGTGGAGTAGGCCTGGATCCTGAGGGACAAGGGAAGAGCCGAAGCTCTGCAGAGGTGCTGTCCAGCCACGGTTCTAAGCTGGAAGGCAGCAGCAGGAGCACAGGGCCAGTGCTGAGGGCCTCAGCTCGGTTTTCCCGGGACTCAGGCTGGGTTGTTGTTGGAGGGACTTTGGGTAACCCTAAGCCTAAATTCCACAGCCTTGCTTGCCCCTTGGGGCACGTCAACAGCCAAATGCTAGTCAGTCTTTCATAGGAGGAAGCAACTTTGGGTTAGCCTGGTGTTGACAGGAAAGAAACAGGTGTACAAGGAATGACAGGGAACTCGGGCTGTCCGATGCATATGGTAAAACAGGAAAGACAAAATTCACGCCCACGTTCAAGCCATACATTTCTCTGTATTCCTAGCAGCGCAATTCTGGAGGAAGATAATATTGCATGCTTGTGGGCAAAAGCACACACAGTCAGCAGGGTCTCACAGAGTTTGTGTCCATCACAAGGAGCCCAGGCACCTGGTCTAAATGGAATCGCAGCAGAAAGGTCCTGTTTTTAAACATGGCCTCAGACTCACCTGGAAAGCTGTTAAACACATTTGCCCTTCATCCTGCACCCCAGAAGATCCGACTCTATTGTTCTGGTTCTGGATGAGAGTTTGCACTTCTATTGGCTGCTGGAGTCATTGGTGCTGCTATTCCAGGCACCAGTGATGAGAACCAGAACTCCAGCAAAGGCAAAGCTGTTCTTCCAGGCCCAGCAAAGGGCTGCGGATTTGCACACTGATTGGTGTGGAGTCTGCAGTCCTCAGCAGGACCCACGAGGAGCGCAGATGCAGGCACACTGGGTCTGTGCCCATCCTGACTTCAGAGGGCCTCTGTGACGCAGACCCGGGGCAGGGACCTCAGTGCCTGGACTGCAGGGTCTGCAGTTAGGAAAGCCCCCTGCTGCCTGCTTTCTTTCTGTCTTTCTTCCTTGTCTTACTCCTTTCTTTTTTGTCTTTTCTTTTTTCAGGTCTGGGGACCAAATCCAGGGCCCTCGAATGCTAGGCCAGCCCTCTATCACCTAGATAAGCCTCAGCACATCATGTTTTTCTTTCTTTCTTTCTTCTTCCACGGAGAATTCGGTCTAAGAAGTACTTCTCACGCCTCACCTCCTTCAGCTGTTTGTGAGACTACACCCTCGTGAAGGAGTATTCCTTCCCTCAGCCGTGAGTTACAATATTGTATCTTTCCACTTCCCAGGTGCTTCCTGCTCTCCTGCCTATGCACTGTGTAATTCAGTATTTCTTCTTTGGTGTTGTCTATCTTGGCTCCTTTCAACAGAGTGAATCTCTCTGCCGGCAGGATTCTTATTTTTGCATACTTCCCCTTTCCTGGTTTGTCCCAGGCCCCTGTGGCGCTACCTGCCACCCAGTAGGTGTCCATGAATGTTTGCTGGAATGGACAATAAACAGGCGGTTTAATGTCCCCTTCCCACTCCCCTCAGAGCTTTGCCACCGCTTCCCAAGCAGGTGCTATGCGCGCAGATGCAGTCCACCAAGGGTCAGCTGTGTGTGGAGACATGTCCAGGGCACCAGACCCCCGAGGAAGGATGGCCAAGGGACAGGGGTACATGGAGGCTGGGGGGCACAGGTGTGGCATTGCTGGGCTGTCAGCCTGCTGCAGTACATAACCTGGTTTGTAGAATCCGTGCTTCCTCTTAAATTCCACACCTGCCTGCCCTGAGCATCAGCTGGTTTTCTGGCTGCCAGCTACAGGCCCCTGTCTACTCACGGTGGGTGAGAGTGTGGCTGTGAGACACACATGAAAAGAAGATGCAGTGCATTTTCATGGTAGAATGCTATTCAGCCCTAACAGAGAAGGTAATCCTGCCCTTTGCAACACCAATGAACTGTGAGAACACTGCACTAAATGAAATATGCCCACTATGTTCCTAGTAATATTGCTGTCATAGACCTTGATTGTTCTGTCCGAAAAATAGAAATAAAAAGAAAACTATGAGCAGACGAATATATGACTTATACTGGTTATGATAATTGCTTAGCAAGTCATCAGCATGTCAGAACATTGTGCTGGATTCCTTAACTCTGTGGACCATGGACTGAGTGGGGTTGGGGGATGCCCCTGTGAAAGAGCGCCAGAGAGATCCTTCACCCTATCCCCACAGGGACAGCAAAAAGGACAGCGATGTGGATTACCATAACACCCAGCAATTTCATTCTTACATATGTGCCAAAAGAATTCAAAACTGGTTCCTCTTTCTTCGTACATATTTGGAGTACATGACATTTACATCATCTTAGGGAGGGATACATGTGTTTATCTCGATCCTTTGTATTCCCCATCCCCTCTCCAACACCCTCCCTCTAACTCTAGTCTACTTTCTCCATTTTCATAATTATTACTACTATTGCTGTTGTTATTATTTTAAGTCATGTTTGCAACATATAAACATTACATGCCTTGTGGATACTTGGTGCATGTACACGACACGTCTTAAATCTTATGTTCCTCTCCCCATACTCTTACCCTTGGTCCATTGGCCCATTTCCCTTTGCAAAAGATCTATCTCCCTGAACACTGGTTTCTTATTTTTGTCAGGTAGCTTTAAGAAAATATCATAGACTGGCTGTTTATAAAGGTCAGAAACTTATTGCTCATGGTTTCAGAGGCTGAAAAGTTCAAGGTTAAGGAACTGGCAGATTGTGTGTCTGATGAGGGTCCCACGGGTCAGAGATGACATCTTCTTGATGTCTCCTCACACGAAAAAGAGAAAACAACTCTTCTATGAGGGTTCTCGTTTCATTCCAGAGGGCCTAACCCCGTTAGAGCAGTGCCACACACAGAGCTCTTGGTCAGTGAAAAGCTGAATGTGCAGCAGTGGCCTCATAAGACTGCGGTGGAACTGAAGAACTCCTCCCACCTGGTGATCTAGCCATCACATCACGGTAGCAATCTGCACTGTTTATATTGCTGTGGCAAGATCAGTATAAACAGACCCTCCGCACTCTAGCTGTATAAAAGTGTAATGGATGCCATTGTATGAAAGTGTGGTCCACAATTGGATACAGTCATGTGCAATCACACAATCAGTGATAGTTGATCATGAAAAAAGACTATTTTACTGGCTAATGCTTTTGCTATACTTTTACTCATTATATTAGGGTGCACTCCTTCTAAAAAGCAGTGTCTTACAAAATCATCTACTGAATTAGCCTCATCCACCTTGGTCCCCGCGTCAGTCTCATCCACATGGTTTACCGTGTCGCCTCACTGCAGCCAGAGGCCACAAGGGGTGGGGACCCTGCGCTGTCCAGGTGCGCCAGCTCCCTCTGGGCACTCACACAGAGCTGAAATCGACTGCTTGTTTCTCAGGATGTGTCCTGTCGGGGAAGCGATGTGTGCCTGCACTTTCACGTACACTTCAGCATGTGAGTTTTAGAGGCCACAGGATTCAGACAATAGCAACAGGAATTCCTGCAAAAACTACCTGAATGAAAGGTGGGGCTCTTCACACCCAGGCTGCCAAAGCCTCCTTCTGTCAGGGATTCCCACGTTCCTTGTCCTTAGAATCTTTCTCAGCAAGTCAGACCTGAGTTCCTGGTCCTTCAAGCCAGTGGAGAGTGGGCACTGGCTGCCGCATGTCCTCACTGCCCACACTGCGTGTGTGGTACACAGTGCCCTTTGTGTCAAGGACTTCCAAGTCTCGGCTTTGCCTCTGTGTGTGTACACGTGTCTGGCTAAGCACCTCACAGGCCATCATCACTCAGTTTTCCCAAAACTGTCCACACAAATTGTTTCTAAAACCCTCAAACTTTGCTCATCTTGAGTCTTATACTCCTCTGCTCTCTGTCTTTTATAAATGCCCTCAATCCTGTAGGTTGTAAAGGGTTCACCTTACTTGGAGGCCTAGTCTTTTCCCGCAGCTCTTGAGATACAGTCGTTCCTACCTTAAATCTTCCTAAAGAGAATGTCTTTGCTTTTTGAACTTCAGTTTTTGTTTTCTCATTAGTGCATGCTTGCAGAACCCAATGAGAGGGACTTTGTTTCTATGGGGCCGTGAGATAAACTGGATAAGTAACAGTGCTTTTTAAGGAGCTGCCGTCAGCTGTACTATATCAGATGCACCTTCAAAGAGTCCAAGGCTGTGTTTGTGCCCTCAATTTATAAGTTACAAACTAGCATATTCTTAATTGGAACCAACTTTATGCATGTCCTTATAGCTGTTATAAACTCAAGCCTGAGAGGTTTCATTCATCTCAGCAATTTACATTTGTCTTGCCTATTTGTCCATGGTAGAGCTTGAATGTATCCCAAAATTTCTGTTCTTGTTAGTCAGTCAGCAGCATAACAGTGCTGGATGGCTTGGAGATGTGGGATTAGGTACTGTGGGCTGTGCTCTCACCAGTGAATTAAGGTCATCATTGCCATGGGGAAAACTGTATCATCATACAGATGAATTATAATTTACTCAGCCATACATTATGGGCGGGTCAAGTCTCTGCTTTGTACTTACCATTCTATATAGCATGCTGCAAATGTTTTTTCACATACATGTTCACATAGGTATTGATTTAATTCTGAAGCATGAGTTCAAACTAAAGTTGTTAGGTAGTAATTATAGGTATTCTTAAAGGAATTGGATTTTAGACAACTGTAATATCATTAACCTATGAATATCCTTCCCCAATGCCTGTTTAGATGATGCACTGCAATGCTTTTACATGTAGACATTCAACCATATACTTTTCTCTAATACACATGCTTAGAAACTGGAAATGCTTTATTCTTGTTATGTATTGAAAATGACTTTTATGAGTCTCTCTAATCTAATTATCTGACTTTTCATTGCAATATGTCAGAGCCTTTTGCTTATCAAATACTTGACTACTTGTTCCAATAGGATTTTGAGGATTCTGTTGTTGTTGTAGTTTTGTTTTGATTTGGTCCATGATTTGTCCTAGTGCTGTGTGATACATTTTATTGTTGCTTGTTGTGTGAAAGTTTTTATATTTTGGAGGGAGATAAATGCCCCCTGTATATTTACAGTTAAATGCAACTTCTGGTCGCAGTTTTCATCTAAGATTAGAGTTTCTTATATCTTTAGTGGCACATCGAAATGGTGGGGAACATGTGAGCTGTTTCTACAGGTGAAAGAATATTAGTGTATGACTCTTAGTGCTCTAATTTTAATTGTTGAACTGAGGATACATTAAGTGATTTCTTAGTTTTAAGAAATGTATAACATACTCTTTATTGTAACATGTATCATTTAAATATTATGGAAAACATCTTTATAAAGTTTGCAAGTCTGGGTAAAAGTACACAGCTATTCTCTGTTCTACTTTTGTATGTTCCTGCAAGTTTGAAACTACTTCAAAGCATACCTCTCCAAATGCCACAGTTAGAAATGTACTGATAATGAGGGTTAAAATATCAAGGTTTCTATTGTAGAGAATGTGAATTCCTCACTTGCACCATGTCTTGCCTACTTCTGGGCTTCTGTCTGTCTCTGTGCTCTCACTCTTCTTGCTGACTCAGTTGTGACGTCGGGGGCTGGTTCTGAATGGAACAGCACTGGAGCAATGCTTCCTCTACTGACCCTTCCATCCCAAGACCGTGGAATGGCCCACACCAAGATCTCCACATGTGCCATGCTCTGTTGGCAGCTTAGCATGTATGAAACATGACATCAGCTGTTGCCAGACCTTGGATCACATAGGCAAAATAGATCCTCATACTATACGACTTATCCTTTCTTGTTTTTGAAGTGTTTCCTGAAGTGTCTACCTGTCTATTTCCCACTTTTATACCGTATCCTCCCCTATTCCATCCTCTTCCATCTACCGTGGTTGGCAGTGTGTGTGTGTGTGTGTGTGTGTGTGTGCGCGTGTGTATGTTACAAAGCACAGAGAGTCTTCCAGTTCTTTGACTTTTATTATTTGCTAATATATATCTTAATGACTATAATATTGACAAAAAGTAAGCAGACTCTTCGACAGTATTTATTTGCCGATGCACATGACACAGTAAAATGCGTAGCACAGGCTGAGTGAAGAGCTGAATGTATCTGCCCAAGTTTGTTTCTCACAGCCGGGCTATCACTTCCCAGCCTGCTAACTAAGATCACGTGTTACCCACAGGGCAGATGTTCCTACTTCATTCTTATTTTAGGCAGCCTTGTTACACATTTTTCAGGATTGAATAATAATACGTAGTGTTGGGGAAGCAAAGCTCCCAGTTTGTCAGGAAACCCAGTGAGCCACGCTCTCACTTTCCTCCTGTCACTGTTTAGATCTCAGCGTCCTTGTCTCGAGTGTCATTTTATGTGTGTTTTCACACATTTTGCATTCCCGTGCCTGTTTCCACCTCCATCTCCCTCCAGCCCACCTCTCAACTGATTTGTCACTAACAGCTGCTAATAGCTCGAAGTTATGCAGAGCGTTTCCTGAGATCATCTCAGGTCCCCATGCAGGGGCTGTCACTGAACTCACAGGTAAAATGACGGTCACGTCCCAGCAGGGAGATGACCTCACAGTGTTCCAACCCTTTATCTCAGGGAGAGCGTCCTATTTGCCCACATACTTCCATTATGACCAGGGCAGCTACTGCTCCACGAAAAACTTCCTTTGGTAAGTGGACTGTCATTTTTATTGTATATTTGAAGGAAAATATTAAGTTCGTGCAGGAACCTCATATGAAATGTGTGAACATACTGTCTTAGTTACTTTGTGTGCTGCTGGGACAATATACCTAAGATTCACAAGTTAAAGGAGGAAGACTACATTTTAGCCCATAGTCCTTAGAGGTTTCAGCCCGTGGTCAGCTGGCTCCAAGGCAGGACAGCATGGCAGAGGGACATGGCAGAGGAGAAAGAGTCCACAGCAAGGCAGGCAGAAAGGTGAAGCAGTGAGTCTCCCTTTCTCTTATCCCATCCAGGCCACAATCCTTTGGGGTAGAGGGTACCACCCAGGCCCAGGAAGGGCCTTCCCATTATTCACACCCAGAACTCTGCTAAATCAATCAGTGGACTAATTTAGTACTACACACCCTTAACCCCAGCATCACACCCTAGGTCCAGGCAGCTCTGAGAAGCCCACCTAAGAGTGCAGGAAGCTGTTGGATGCAAACTGAAACACATAACAGCAGATGATACTGAGTTGTCCACCACCCTGGCCTAGAACCCCTGTGCTCCATCATCCTGTCTCAGCTCCCGTGTTCCTAGGCCTATGCCCAGGCTCCTCACTGGGATCCATAGGACAATTAGAAATCTGTAGTAATAAACTTCCCTTTGGTTTCCTGTAACAGTATGTCTCCAAAATACTTTGTAATTTTAGAAGCACTGTAGTTTCTCTTTTGTCCTTGTGTCTTGCAGAGAACAATGCGTCACTAATTTCATGTCTGTTGAAATACACTTAGGTCAGTGTAAGGTGATTGCAGTTCACAGCAGATGTAATAGAAATCTCACCTTTTAAAGTGGGGCTCAGATATTTCAAGGTGTGGGCATGCTCAGGAACTAAAATCAGATCAATTCCTAAATGTGATTCCAACATTTCACCAGATAAAAAAAACTCTTTGATTGTGTCCAAATCTCTGCATCTGTCTCTAATCTGTCAGAATTTCCAAAGATGTCAACGCAGTGAGTCTTTAAGCAATGAGAATTTGATCTGTTCCAGGCCAGATTTGTGGAAGCATTGTCCTGACACTATGCAATAAGGAAAATGTTTTCAATTTATTCCCTAAATTCATCTCGTCATAAGGAACTTTTCTGAAGAATAGGAGAGAGGCCTTTATTTTCCATGAATATCTCATGTTTGTAAATATAATGGGACACAATCTTAGCTGAGCTTTGGTTCAGGTCTTTTCATGTCTCAATTTGTCATTATAGTCCCTATAATTCATTCCTCAGAAAAATTTAACCACGTTGATATACAACCGCTCAAACAATGTTTCTTCCCCATCTTCTATAATGCTGGCACTTGATCTGATTTGTTATTATATATATAGTGATTTTTAATATCTAGCATCCCTTTCTCTGAACACATTCCTACTTTATCTAGATTTTATTATTTTTCAAGTTTAATGCCACTTAAATCATCCATTATAATCCAAAATGTCTTAATTAAAAATAAATGAAATATTGTTAAAAATAGAGCCAATCCTCGTTTGATGATTTTTAGTTTGAATTCTCTAAAAACATTTCAACCGTATCTTATTATAATTAGTATTATCAAAATAAATGTGACTCATTATGGAACACCAACAAAGAGAAAATTAATTGCTTTATCTCATACACTAATACAAATTTCAATGAAAAGACATTTGAAATACAAGGTTGTAATTAAGCATTTGGCAAGACAGTGTTTCAAAATGAAAAAGTGTATTGTTAAAGATACTTGTGCATTTGTGTGATAATATTAAGAAAAACAATTTTATACTAATTATTATTCACTCCTGAGAACTGGAAATGATTGCTCATATTTTTTTTTTTGCTTATCTAATCCTTTAAAATACCATTCAGACCTCGCAATGGTACAGTATTCCTGGAGTGCTAACATTCACAGAACTTCCTCATCACATCAACCGCTATTCAGAGCTGCACTGTGAGCTTCTCAGTTTTTATTCACTTACTATTGATCGAGGATGCGTAAGTTCCAGTCCTTTTGGTGCAAATAACGCTGCAAGAAGTACCGTGTCTTTACAAAAGATGTGTTCCTAACTTGCATATTTCCTAGTATAAAGGACTTTGTGAGAAACGGCATTCTCTGGATGTAATCAGGGCAATAATTTATGTGCAGTTTCCTCTTCCTCAAGATCCCATTTCAACATCTTGTCTAAATGGATGGATTGGTTTTTGCAAATTTCAATTGGGCTATTGTCTTCCTCACTCAGACTAGTGTTGGAATCCTTGGAAATTCTCTTCTCTTTTGCCTGTATAACTTTTCTCTACTCACTG
>RJWM01045299.1:0-12866 GCA_004363535.1 Dasyprocta punctata | reverse complement strand
TTGCATATGCCCCTTCTTTGTATTCTTTAATTAATGTCTATGGCTTCTAAAGAAAGTGATAATTAGTTTTCTATAATTTTGTGGCAGTAATGATTATCATTAAACATATTTCAGTAGTCTTTTTAGATTTAATTAGAATATGGTAGTCACTGTCTGAAAGTTTTTACCCAACTGTTATAATTTTTGATCATCCTAAATCGTCTCTGTATATAAATTTGAGCAATATAACTTAAACTTGAGATAATAAGTTTAAGGAAAAATTATACTTAAAACTTTAATTTGTTGAGACTATATGAATCATTGTGCCTTTGATTTCTAAAATATTTAACTGAAAGGCTTTTTATAAGGCTCCCTGAATTGTCTAGAACTCATGTTACACCATTAAGGTCATACAAGTTAGGCAGATTGAGGTTTTCTCAGATTTCTATAAAATTTGGAAATGTTCTTTGTAGAGTTAAATAAATTGTGAAACAGATGTGGTTATCAGTGAATCCAGCATCTTTTTTAATTAGGTCATATTTGTTCCATAGGATGATGTAATTTTAATTTGGCATATTTATGCATATAACATAATCTGATCATTTTCAGTCCTTCCAATACTCTATTGCCTTCTTCCTCCCTCCCTCTTTTCTCTAATGTTGGAAGTGCAATGGGTGTTTTATGATCTTACGTGAGACAACCCGATAGCTTAAGGAGGTAAGTCACTGGAAATCTGGAGTTTAGGGATCTTCTTACGGTTGTAAATAATAGGGCACAGAAAATAACCTTCACAAAGAGGACAAAATGAGAAAACATAAGGAGGGAGGACTCTAGACAGAGAGGATAACAAAATTTCAAAAAATTGACCGTGGAGTTTTATATAGCCTAAATTAAAACTTGAAAATACACAAGAAGCTATTGATATATTCAACGACAAGAGAGTCATTTCTAAACATTTCTGAGCCTAGAAAGTATACTAATAGCTAATTAGTGTAAAGTTTAGTAGGAATTTTGCCACCCTAACATACTGTAAGTTTGTTTTTTCTCTGTAGATTTTCTGTCTGAAGTGGACTCACTATCATGGGAAAATTGTAACAAAAAATGTATTGAGTATTGGACAAAACTGTTTGTGACTTACAATTATCATAACTGTTTCTATTCTCTAAAAGTAAAGAGCTTTTAGTACATATACATGTGTACACATATAGCACTACTAAAGAAAAAAGTAGGCTAATAAAATGTTCAAAACTAATATTTATAAAAGTGTAAACTATTTAAATCAAGTATCATAATGGTATAATCTCAATATCAAAAATGAGCAAAGTGAGATTTTAGATATATAAGGAAAAATAAAACAAATATTCTTGATATTTAAAAGTGCTGAAATCACTAGTGATTTTCACTCTTTTGTACTTCACTAAATTTAAGTGTTTTATAAATAATAACATAAAAATTAAGAAAAAAGATTTCAAAGAAAAAATAGAAAAATTTAAATATATGTTCTTAGGCAAGCAAAAGGGAATTGGCACATTTTAAAAAATGACCTGAATATTTCTCTTCAAAAATAACTAAAGTAGGGCTGGGGTTTAGCTCAATGGCACAAGCACCTGCTTGGCAAGTGCAATGTCATGGGTTCAATCCCTGATACCCCCCCAGAAAAACCATTAAAAAATTACTGAAGTATTCCTTTTTCATTTGGTTTGATTTGATTCCATTTTGTTTTGTTTGAGATAGGGTTTCACTGTGTAGTTTAGACTGGCCTTGAATTTATAGTAACCCTCCTGCCTCAGCCTTCTCAGCACAGAGATTACAGGCATACACCAGTACACCTGGCTATTTAGATCTTCAAAATAGGGTTTTTGTGTAACATAGGCTTGAATATGACCATTACAACACAACTCTAGTGACAACATTATTTCATATGAATTTTTAAAGCTGAGATTTTTTTTTTACATCAAATATAACATATCCTTAGGACAGACAGACCATGATAAATTTTTTCATGTCAATCTAGACTAGAAAAAAGAACAGTGCAACTCAGAATTTAAAGCAGTATTTGAAATGACCTAGATAATGTAGAATTTCCGTCACTCCAACTAAAAAGGGTCATAGCTAAATATGATAACTAGTTTTTAATTTCAATTATAGTATGAATACCTGAGTCATTTTACATAACTTATTAATACATGACTTTATAACTGATATTTTATTTTTCTATAAAATCTCCATTTATATGAAAGTAAATAAATAGAATTGAGGAATATGAGTGCATCAAGTGTTATAGGTTTGCTTTTTTAAGTGCACTAAAAATTCAAAAGAGAAAATTATAGCTGTGAATAATCAAGACTGAAATAAGAAGGCATTTAAGAAAATCATTATTGATTTCTTTTGATCTTTGTAAAAATGATTCATAATTAAATTTTGCACATTATTTCAGCCCTCAATGGTACCTTTAAAAATGTATCTTTGCAAAGTGCCACACTTACTCAAAGTTTTACGTACCCAAATGTTCCTTGCAGTGTTGTTTATAATAGTACAAAAGCATTCATAATCGTGTGAATATTCCTGTTAAGGGAAGTACTAAACTGCATACTTTATAATGTGAATTCTAAATATGAATAGTGAAGAGCTATATTCATTTAGAGGCAGATATTTTAATATACGGTTAGGTTAACTAAAAATACAGCATATTTCTGCTAAAATTTTAAAAGGACAAAACATACATGCTGCAGGGAAGGATACCTCTGAAACTTTTAGCAGTGCCATCTTTTAAGATGAGAAGAGAGAAGAAGGTCAACAGTGAAGGAAATTTTTACTGTTTTATTTGTTCTATTTTATTTTATATTACTGATTGTACTTGATGAGTTTGAAATAATGCATATACAATAACAAACAGAAATTAAAGTTTCTAGATTCTCAAATGGTGTATATTCATCTATAGTGAATGTATCACTGACAAAAGGAAAAAATGGCCAAATGAAGTTGACATTCTCATATTTCTCTGTTATTTACAAGAGCAGATGCAGTTGACATGATCATAGTTTATGTGTCTACTGGATGTTCAGATGTATATGTTTTGTTTTATTAAATCACTTTTCATTGCTTTTAAATTATTCTCCTTCACACTATTGTATTAGATTCATGAGTCTCACACTTACTGGCTTTCAATAAATTCTTATTGCTTCGATGTTAGAAGCCTAATGCTAACTAAAAATAAAGATAATAATTATATGGCTTCTACCTTCATATACCTCATAAGAATGACAAAAAATAGACATTTTAATGAAATAATACTTATTAATTTTGAAAGAGAACATCTGATTCTGAGTAAGGTAGACTTTAGCGTTACATTAAAATCGGAATGGCCATTTTTAAGATCATTTACCCAATAGGTATTTCTGGCTAATAACAGAAATTGCATACCTGAGAGTGGGCAACACTAGTGGGAAAATATGTTACAGACATGGGAGTTTTGATGAGGCTAACATATTACCACAAGATGCTAGAGACTGCATGCAGAATACACAGTTGTTTTATCATCAGAATTCCCTAAGGATCCTCTTCAAGAACCTCAACAAAGTGACTTTCTACACTAAAAAAAAATCCACTTTGAAGTCTAGTTAGCATGGGTCTTTACTGACCACTGAAAAGATGCTTAATAACTTGTGCTCACTATAGGTGAGTGGGTATCCTAAAGAGTGTATCTTGGAGTCTATGTCTTCAGCTAACAGACAATAGGTTTCTGTTACATCAACAACTGAATCCTTCAGAAACCTGTGGTCCTTGGATGAATTCTGTTACTTCAAGGAGACTTTCAGACTAAGCAGATGAGAAAACAAAAATTTCCACCAAAGTTGACAAATTATGGCTCATTATTTGATTTAGTTATCTCTTTCTCAAATGCTGAGCATAATAGCCGTCTATAGAGATCTCTAGTTATTACACAGATGTTACCCACATTATTTCTTAACTTTTTGTTGTTGTTGTTGTCTAATTGGATTTTAGAAAACTCTTGACTCCAGCTCACACACAGCCTAGTCAAAACACATAGGTAAAGTCAGGCGTGATGGCGCACACCTTTAATCCCAGCATTGGGAGGCTGAGGTAGGAGGAGTTTTGTGAGTTCAAGGCAGGTTTGGGTTACAACACGAGTGCAAGGCCAGCCTGAGCTACATAGTGCGACCCTGACTCAAAAAACTAGGGTTGGGAGTTTGGCTCAGTGGCTTAAGTGCCTGTCTGGCAGGCCTGAGGTTGTGAGTTTGATTCCCGGAGCCACAAAAAAAGAAACAAAACAAGACAAAACACATAGGTAATTTGATTTCTACTTCTGCACAAGGTTTGCCATTGCTGAAAAAATCATTCTTCTGTTACTATCATTCTGCCTTCTGTCTCCCCCATACTAGACTGACATATATCAGGAAAGTGTTTTTTTTTTAATTTGATAGAAGTTACATAAAAATATGAATTGTAAATTAATACACTGTTCTACACTGTTCTGTGAGGTATATGTGTCTCTCTAACCACTTTCTTACCATTTGAAGGCTATAACATTTGCAGCAACTCTGAGTAAGATTAAGAACATGAGTTTTACATTTGAGAAGAACATTTGACCATTTTAGATGTCACTTAATCTTGTCTATTATTTAAAAATGGAACACATACCTAAATAGCTAGCATAATTCAATTGTTGTTCCCTCTCACTTGGCATAACTTAAAATATTGTCAAATGTGTAATTTCAACCTTATTTTTCTGGATATCTTTGTAAATTTCAAATGATTAGAATTGTACGAAACCTATATATCCATCTATATCCATACCTTCATCTATATCTATATCCATATCCATCCCTTTATCCTCAGCTCTAGCTTTATCTCTATCTCTATCTCTACCCCTATCTCTATTTGCTTTCTTTTTCATATAACTTATTTTTATATACCATTCAATGTATTAAAGGTTATTTTAAAATTTTGCTTGCAGCAGATAGTTCTGCGAAGGACACTTCAGGAAAGAGTATCTGAAAGACACCTTAGGCCATGATGGACACTGCAAAAGTCATTGGGATTGGTGTCTATTTGATCATGGTCAACAGGAAAGTAGTAACTTATTAACAAGTGACAGGACTATATTCTCAGTCCTGTTCAACATTAGCCATCAATTTCTTGCTCTTAATAATTTGTTTCTACTCCTCAATTTGTGTTTTTATTTCTTATCCTTCTGGTTATAAAGTTCAGAGTTTTTAATGTGTCAAATCTCTAATAACCAACAGAAGGCATGGCAGTCACCCTTTCAAACTATGGTGGAGTAGCTAATGGGCAACCTGTGACACCCAGCTGAACTGAATCAGAGTGGTTCTGGCTGTGGAAGGCCCATCAGAGAATTTTTGCTAACAGCATAAAAGGAGAACTGCAGGGGAAGATGGTGCTTTGTTGATTCTCTTGAAGAAGGTTATTATGCTGACTTTCGTGATGTAAACCTGGCTTGTCAGAGGAGCTCAGGTCCTTGCTGTCACTAAGGATGGCTGTGGTTCTTTTCAGGGGAGCTCTGGTACTTACTTTGAACATCATATCCTGGCTCCAGTGCAGATCCCTCAGCCTACTGGCACAGATCCTTCATTCCACTGACGCAGACTTTCTAGCTTCCACTACGGACCTTTGGGCCTTCCCAGTGCAGATCCTTGATACAGACTTGCATGAGTCATTGTTATGAGCTCCAGGCCTCCAGCTGGACTTGTGGAGGGCATTGCTGTGGGATCTAGGCCCTCAACTGGATTCTGTGGGTATCTAGCATGTGGACAGATCTCCTGCACTCTTCTGCATTTGACTCTTTGGGAGAATATTATAACCTAATCCTCTAAATTATGTGTGCTATATTGAATCTTTTCCCTTGTAAACCCAAACTACAACACACACTGTCACTTTTTATCTGAAACTGGAAACTGAAGATTTTTCTGTTCTCAATTATTTACTGGTAAAGATATTTGAGGACATGTTATTCTAAGAAGGAATATATCCAAGGCCACTTTAAGAGAAGATAATTCCATATTGTGCAATCACTTCCTTTTCTTTGAAATTCTTCTACCACCATCCCTATCATTTGCTTGTGGTTAACTTCACTCCTATATTTTTCTTTGATGAACTAATAGTTTACCATTAATGATCTCAATATCACCAAGGATAATAAAAATGGCAGGAAAATGGGATGATAGGGGAAACGTTCCAGCCTTTAAATATATACTTAAAATTTTTTCAATCAATATTGAACTTATTGCTAATGTATGACTTTAATTTTTAAGTGATTCAAAGGTGATCCAAAGAAACAAACATAAAAATTATAGTGAAATTCCATGTTATTTGTGGTGTCTAATCTATTTAAAAGCAAGTATTTATAAGGAGGTATGTATGTGCTATCTATAAGTGTCTCCTAACCTAATCATTAGTAAATCATTAAGTAGATTCCTTGTGCTTTTCAGCAATTTCAAAATGTGTCTCATTTGATAAAATTAGTTTTCTGTCCATCATTGAAGGGCATGAAAATATGGTTGATTTTGGTGAGTCTGTCATCTAAAACTGTTTAATCATGTTTAACATGACAGAAAAAAAGACAATGTTTTTTGTATAGTGATACTGCCAATCTCTATTGAAGTATCTTTCATGCATGCATGCATTTTTCCCTGTGAAATCATGGTGATGGTACATGATTAGAACTGTCAAAGTTTTATGTGTTCTTTTAAATTTATAATTTACACTTTTTAACTTGACAGGCGATGATTCTTTTTCATATCTTTAAGACATTGTTGAAAATATTTATACATTAACAAAACCCCACATTTCTCCACACTTTTTACAAATGATGAGTATACAAAAGCAACACTGCGTTTGAAGTCACACATCATAGCATCTGATTCATCTTTTCGCAGTCCTTTGCCTTGACAGGTGCTGATGGCTTGCTTCCTAGCTTAGTAACTGCTGCAAGCTGTCATTTCTACTTCCAATTAATACATAGCTGTTACAGTCCAGCAACTCTAACAAATGCAAAACTACAAAATATTTCTTCAATTTGCACTAACCTGGTGTTGCCATGGTTTCTGGCTTAGCAGTGGAAGTCATGTGACATGTATCTGACAAGTATATCATCAATCATCATACCTACATATTTTACTCATTGACAAGAGATTTCCATGTATAATAGAACTTGGATTTACACTGTAGTTCATTGAAAAATGCAGGCAATATCAGCAAACATTTTATATGATTCTATACTGATTAATCATAATGGAATTTTTAAAAATAATTCCTTCTTCAATTTTCCACTTGAAAAGTTGGCCTTTGAGAATATCATTCAAATCTTCATAAATTCTAAATGTTGTATGTTTTTTATTTTAAGAATATTAAAACACTGAAGTTTCTGAACTTTTACCAGCAAGAATCAAATTATGACTAAGAAATATTGTATAAAATAGCCTATAGAACCTCATCTTACTAATTCATCAGGTGATTTCATACAAAAATTTCAGGAATTACTATAGATCTTTGTCTGTTTTTTTTAAATTTCTATTTAACTGTCACCTACCTTATCTGTCTTGGTTATATTTAAATAAGTAGATAATTTTTACATTCTTAATGATGAATATTGGCTGATGCTAGCATATGCAATTATGAAAATTAATAAGCTCTTTGAAATTATAACAAACAAGTTTCAGGAAAAAGTGAAACTAAGTTAAGTATACATGACATTTTTCATATTGATATGAAAAACCTTTACTTCTCTTATAAATTGTGTTGGAGTGACACCAAGATCCAGAATGGACTATATTTTTACTATGTTAATACCTATACGTAAAACAGACAGATATAACTGGTTGTGTTTGAAACAAGAGAAACTCAGTTTGATGAGCAGACTAATACTAATTAAATTTTTCTTCCTGTCGTGTCAAAAGCAGCAGATAAGAAATAGCGATTGTGTAAGAGAATGAAGGCGGAAAAGTTATTGACTGTTCCTTTGCTTCAGGATGAGGCTTGGCAAAATAATGTCTGTCTGACAGTATCATTTTGTAATTGATGTATTTGCTTAAGCAAATGAAATGGAGTGGAAATGAAAACTAGACACATGTATATAAAGACTAGAGGAGAAAAAAGTCATATGATAAAGAGAAAGGAGTATGTGAAAGAATATGAATGTAGATTGTTTGAATCAGAAAAAAGAAATTACTAAGTTTTGCAATGCCTGATATTTCTTTAACCATAGTTTGTATCTCTAAGTTCATTTTTCTCTGAAGTGTTGTGCATTTTGAAATGACCATCTAATTCAATGCAATTATCACCTCAATTTTTCATGAATACTTCAAGTCACTATTGCCAGTCCCAGCAGATGACATGTGTTCTAAGCATTTTAGCTAAATCAATGCAATGGATTGAATGTTGCCATCAAAAATCCTACTGGAATTTAATCTCCATTGTGAGGTACAGTATTAAAAGAAGGAACTAGGTGGAATCTAGTAACTCTCAGCGTCCTGCCTTCGTGAATGGAGTAACAGTTTCATGGATGAAGAATTACTTTGTTCTTTGAGACTGGCTTATGAAAGCGCACTCTGATGAACTTGCTCACCTACCCATGTTGGGTCCTGTTTTGCCTTGGGACTTGTCAAGTCCCCATCGGCAAGAAGGCTCTCACCAGATGTAACCCACCAGTATTGGTTATGACAGTCTGCAAAACTGTAGGTAATACATTTCTTTAAAGTTATCATGTCTTCAATATTTAAATACTGCTATAGAAAACAAACACAACATAATCAATGAATAAAATTTACCAATGTCTCTGTTCTCACAAAGCTTATAACACTGTACCACAGACACGTAAATATTAAATATCATGTTAACTTTTTAAGAAATGATCCATGATATTAGCAGATAATTCATGAGATGTGAAAGGATGAGAAACTGTCAGGTTCAAGGTAGTATATATGAGATCTTCTGTTGCTTTGTTAATAAGGACATAAGGAAAAATAAAGGAGACACACATAGAGTATCTGGAAATAGAGGTTGTGAAAAAATAGCAAGAGTTAGTTTTAGCTATATATAAGTTGATGCATATATTCCATACGTTTTATAAGATATGTAATATGCTGCATACATTGCATATTGCGAAAACATACAAATATGGATAATCAGTTGGAAACTGGCTCTATTAGGCTACTATTGGTGAGCAATGCCTTAGGATGGAAATTTGAATGTTACAGACACACAAATGCTATTTAGAACCATCAGACTAAAGAGATTTGTATAAGGCTTTAAAAAAACAAAGGACTAAAGTTTAAAATCATCACACAAGGCAAAAAATGTTTACATATAATATTTACATATGATATAAATATATGTCAAATATAACACTGAGTAGAAGCTACAAGCAAATATCATGTTGCTAAACTCCTGTTATACCAAAGGTAGAAATTTTAAAGTAATAACCTTTTGTACTATTTCTTTTTTTTCATACCAGGGATCAAACTCACAACCCTGTGCTTGCCAGTAATAACCTTTTAATTAGTCACCATAAAGCAACAGAATCCTAAAATACATTTTTAAATGTCTATTACTTATTTGAAAGAATTTTTTTTTGAAGAACCAGACCACTCCTTACAAGATGTTAGTGTAAGGTATATATTTTTCTAAGATTTTTCTTGATTCCTTTTTCTCCCATTTTCTCAATATAATATGTTAATTTAGCATTCTCATATATTAATAATGTCTCTTGGTATGACTATTTCAATGTTTCTTCTACTGTATTAAAATTACTATGCGTTACACAATAGAAGATAATATTTTTTAAGTTAAACATTGCTTAAAAATAGAAAAATTAAATTTGTAATTTTCAGGGATAGAAGTACTTATTTACAATATTTAACGTGTTGATATTTGTACATATAATATATAAAACATCCACGAAATGGCACACTTAGAAATACTCTAACTTCTATTCTGTACAAAACATGTAAGATTTTGCAAACTCATTTCTGTTATTACATTTATCAACATTTACCTATTTTATGAATGCTGTCATATAGTGCTCTCAGAAATCTAATTTAGATAAGTCAAAAATGTAACATTTGAGAATTCTCTAGTCTCCACTTAGCATTCAAAAGATTTTCAAGTAAAGAGCTTCACTTATGGTCCCATAGGACAGTAAACTGCTCTTGAGAAGTTTATTATTTAGTAGTAATTGGTAAAGATGGTTATTATTGATAAAACATTAGTGATACATATAGGAATATCATTATTGTGCCATGTCGATCACATGATGCTTGACAAAGGTAGAGTTCAATAGGCAGACATATCCTAAATTTGTCGAGTCATATAAACAAAATAACGTCAATTTTTGGTCTTAATTTTTCTGGTATGAGGACAAAACTGTTAATGACTCTTTTTTTGTTGTTATTGTTTGCTTAAATCAGTTTGGCTTTAATGAATGTTCAATTCATGCTGAAAAATATTCAGAATTAATTCTAAGTCAGTGACTTCTTTCCTAAATAATAGCAGTTTAGGATTAATAGTTTACATTTATTTTATTTGGTGATAAAAACAAACCAAATAAAATGTCTTACGATCTAAATATTTTTGAAAGTTGTGACTATCTCCCACATAAGTGTTTCTTTTCATAAAAGCTTACTAATTATTTTTGTCTGTTTTCTTGGTACAGTTAAATCCATTTCAGAGGTTGCCAAGCAAAACATACTAAAAGAAACAAAATTGCCAAAAGTGTCCTAAATTTCCTGTAAACAATATGAATGAGAAAAATAAGTGCTGTGTGGTTGGTTGAAGAAGACAATAGCGCTTCATTTGACATTTTAAAAAGTAGATTGACTGCTTCTTGGACTTTTGGCAGAGTCAAGTATAGTATATGATCTTGTAGGTTAAAAACTAGAGAAGTCACAAGAATTTTGTCCAAAAATAAAATTCCATCTGTTCTCTTCTGCAGTGACCTTCTGCTATGTGCCACTCTGCCTTGGAGCCAGCTAACTACGGATTGAAGC
This sequence comes from Dasyprocta punctata, assembly GCA_004363535.1. Classification (NCBI taxonomy): domain Eukaryota; kingdom Metazoa; phylum Chordata; class Mammalia; order Rodentia; family Dasyproctidae; genus Dasyprocta; species Dasyprocta punctata. Next base: position 1,863 of record RJWM01045299.1, on the reverse strand, counting down.
TTTCACAAACTGTGAGCTAAATAAACTTTTCCCCCTTTAACTTTGGGTGTTGGGAAAGTAACTAACACAGACTCTGGTACCAGAGAAGTAGAATCGTTACTGTGACTATACATGTACATGTGGTTTAGGAGCTTTTGGAGTTGACTTGGGGGAATGGGAGGAGACAGAAAAGGTTCAAGATCCCAGTTGAAAAAGTAGGGCTGGAACACCTTAGGCTGTACTATATGGGATATTTTAGTCAGAGCTCAGAAGACCAAAATGTTGATAGAAACGATGACAGTAGAGCCTGATGTTGACAATCAAGAGCAAAGACCCAAGCAGAATGATTTAAAACATTTTGAGTTTGGCCAGAAAGGAAGCTCTAGTAAACCTGTGAATTGCAGAGATGGTGCAGTGGAGATCTTGACTTCTGAAAAGGAACAGGAGATTAGGAAATATGGCCTGAGGGCATCACAAGAAGCAGCAGGACTCCATCCTTTGCACCCTCAACATTTCAAAACCAAGAGACTTTGCTTTGAGAAGAAAGCCCAGAACATTGTATTCTATAACTGTGACAAGCTAGGTGGTGGCCTAGAAAATTTCTTTCTTGGAATTGGATTCAGAATGCTTAGTGATACAAGCACTCAACATCTACAACCAAGAGACAAGGAATCCTAGATGTTGCTCAAATTGGTGACAGACCTTGGCATCATCCATGTGGTGTTAGTTTTATGTACATACAGAATGCAAGACTTGTTCTGTCAGGAAGTCTTTCAAGCGTATTTCAGAAGGCCTAGTAGGCCAGACAGTGTTCTCCTGAAGGGGCAGTGTGTGAAACTGTGAGTGTGAAGCTAAAGTGACAGTGGAGACCCAGAAGTTTGAAGACAGGAAAGCAGATTACCTGAGGAAAGCTGCAAGGAAAGAGCAGAGCCAGCCCAAGAAAGAAGCCATGGGAAATAAAACCACCAGCAGTGACAATAGGAGCTGAGTTGTCCAAGCCCAAAAAGATCACAACTTGCAACAGATTGCCTAGGTTGCTATGGGATGTAATGTTACCCTATGGGTTTTGGACTTGCTTTGGTCCCATTCCTTTGTATCCCTCTATTTGTACCTTTTGGAACAGCAATGTTTGTCTTGTGTCACTGTATGTGGGAAATGTTTAACTCTTTTTGTTTGTACCGGGGTTCACAGCTAACAGTTTGCCTTGTATCTCAGAAGAGATTTGGGAATTGGACTTCTCAGCAATGCTGAAACTGTAAGAACTTTGGCAACTCTTAGAGATGGAGAAAATGTCTTTTGCATAAAGAAATGTAAATGAGCCTTTGGGAATCTAGGGCAGAATGTTATCATTTGTGTCTAGATATCTCCAAAAATCCTCATTCAGTCATGGGTGCGACTTTTTCAGAGGTGGTGGAATCTAGAGTGTGTGATTGATTTATGGTGCAATGTGAATCAAAAATGCCAGGGTTAACTGTGCTAGGATCAAAGGGTGGGTAATTAATAAATCAGTCCATTAACTGGGTTGTTACCACCCTAATCCCAGTAGACTGGATACAATGTAAGGGACAGAAGGAGTCTTTTCCTTCTCTCTCTTTTCCTTTTGCTACCTCGTGGGTGCCAGGAGATGGTCGCCTTTGCTACACCCCTCTGCCATGTGCCCCTCCACCTATGGAGCCAGGCAACTATGGACTTGTGAGCTAAATAACCCTTTCTCCTTTAACTTTGAGTGTTGGGTATACTGTCTCAGCAACAAAAATGTAGCTAAGACACCATCGTATTCCCCACAGAAATAAATGTTGTTTATCATTAATTATTTGAGAAATGCAAATTAAAACAATACTGAGATTCAGTTTCACTCTTTTTTTTTTTTTTTTTTTTTTTTTT
>RJWM01045298.1:0-12740 GCA_004363535.1 Dasyprocta punctata | reverse complement strand
ACAGAGAGAGAAACAGAAATTGTAAAAGGAGTTCTTCCATATTGGCCAAGAATTTTCTGCAAAATTTCACTTGTAAGTTGAAGACTTTCTTAGTTTATTTTAGTGGTATATTTTGTTGTTGTTGAAATCATGGGGACTGTCAAATTTAAGTGATTGATTTTGGTGGGAGTTACAAAATGTTGTGTCAGCATTGTTATGCAGTTTAGTGCATTCATCATGTTGGAAAGAGTATATGCAAAGTCTGTCTTAAGGAATTAGACTACTAGAGAATTAACCCAAAAGCTTTTCATTCAAAATAAAGTTGGTAATATTTTATTTCCTTGTATATTTGCAGTAGAAGAATGAGAATGAATGGATTATTTAAAATCCAGCCTTGAGCTTGTTTTTTTTCTGTCCCTGCCTCGACCCAACTGAACATATATATAATACGATGGTAGTATCATTGAAAAAGAGGGAAAAGGAAGAATTATTTTATGTAATAATTGATTTAAAAAAAATGCCAAATTCTCAGTATTTCAAAACTGTCTTTGTGTGTGTGTGTGTGTGTGTGTGTGTGTATGTGTGTGCGCGCGTGCGCGTGTGTGTTATGGGATTGAATCCAGAGCCTTGCATATGCAGACCACCCACTCTACCCCTGAGCTATGCTTCAGCCTTTCAGAAATTGATTTTAGCCAGACGTAGTGGCGCACGCCTTTAATCCGAGCACTCAGGAGGCTGAGGTAGGAGGAACATTGTGAGTTCGAGGCCCGCTTAGGCTACAACGCGAGCATAAGACTGGCCTGAGCTACATAGTGTGACCCTGCCTCAGAAAATTAGGGCTGGGAGTTTGGCTCAGTGACTTAAGTGCCTGTCTGGCAGATGTGAGGTTATGAGTTTGATCCCCAGTGCCACAAAAAAAATAAAAAAGAAATTGATTTTAGGTTAGCTTGATACTTAGGTTAATACTTTTACGTTGTTTGGTGTCAGGAATCAAATTCAGGACCTCTTGCTTGCCAGGCAGGTGCTGTGCTTCTGAGCTATATCCTGGTCCCTAGGTGAGTTTTTTTGTTTTTTGGTTTTTTTTTTGGTCTTTTTTGAGACAGGGTCTGATTGTGCAGTTCAGGTGGGTCTTGAGCTCACTTTGTAACCTAGACTGGTCTCAAACTCACAACAATCCTCCTGCCTCAACCTCCCGAGCGCTGGGATTACCTAAGTGAATTCTTAATAATAGGTCTTTGTGGCAACTCTAAAAAACTTCTGTATTTGTATTTGTTTATAAATCATATTTATATTTTCAATAGGATCATGATCGCCGGGTTCGAGAAGCCACTCAGCAAGCTTTTGAGAAACTTATCCTTAAAGTAAAGAAACACTTGGCTCCGTATTTAAAAAGTTTGATGGGATATTGGCTTATGGCTCAGTGTGATACATACACACCAGCTGCATGTGCTGCAAAAGTTGCATTTGAAGCCGCCTTCCCCCCAAGCAAGCAACCTGAAGCCATAGCATTTTGTAAGGATGAAATTACAAGTGTAAGTGTTTGGATCCATTCTTCGTTTTTTTTCTTTCCATGTTACAATGGTAATTCTTTTATCTGTCACTGAAGGTGTATTGGGGGGAAAACTGATTTGTTCTGTACTCACACACCATAGTCAGCACAGACTTCCATAATCTCAGTGTGTGGAGATTTCTCCTATAAAACTGAGTGTTCTCTAATTTGATTCAGTTTCGATGGTCTCTACCTGGAGACAATCTCAGATGCCACAGGTGGAGGGCTCAGTTCCTGAGGCTGCCCTCTCCAGACGCAGTCTAAAGTCTGAGCCTTGGAAACTTCCAATTGACTGGCTACAAATTGGGGTTCCTACAACCCCCTCCTCAGGTTTACCAGGTGGCTTACAGAACTCAGGAAGAAACTCCTGCATTTATCAGTTTATTATAGAGGATGTCTAAAAAGATACAGATAATCATCCTGCTAAAGATAATTACAAGGGGCAAAGCCTGGAAGGGTCCTGAGTTTGTCCTTGCGCTGCCCTCCTGGTGCATTCAGCTGTCCAGCAGTGCTCTGAACCCTGTCCTGTTTAGTGGGGACCTCATTGCACAGGCAGGACTGAAGCATGGACAGCGTGTTAAAGTGTGATTGGGCAATCTTAATGTGATCAAATATTACTACTAGTTAGGCCATTCATGAGTCTGTTAAAAATTTTTGGTTTTGACTTTGTCGTGGATGGATAATTGATCACTGAACATGTGGATTATTTTCAACATATTCTTTTTCTTTCTCCTTTTTTTTTTTTTGTACTGGGGATCAAACTCACAACCTTGTGCCTACCAGGCAGGCGCTTACGCCACTGAGCTAAATCCCCAGACCTATTTTTTGAGGCAGGGTCTCACTCTGCAGTTCAGGCTGGCCTTGAACTCACTTTGTAACCCAGGCTGGTCCTGAACTCACAACGATCTTCCTGCCTCAGCCTCCCGAGTGCTGGGATTAAAGGCGTGCACCACCATGCTCGGTGCTTGCCATTTTATTTTCATGCTAGTTTTCTGTGCCACAGTTCTTACGGATACTTGGGTTTGACTTTTCTCAGGTTCATAACCAATTTACTATTGGGGCATTAGGAAAAGGAAGATAAAAATGTCAGCCTTATACACTGTATATCATACTATTGCCTTTTTGTCAAACCGCTGGGTTTTGCCATAATTTAGGTATGTGACCTTGGGCAAATTTTTGAGCTCCCATTTCCTCATTTAGAAAGCAGGAATTAACTTGCACTTCACAGAATGGTTATGAAGATTAACGTAGTTTGTGCCCAGAATGTAATTAAAGCAATACCCAGTAGTTGGCAAAGCTCAGCAAATGTTCAGTATTGCTATTGTGGGTCAAGCTGATACTGGGACAGTGCTTCCACTGCTCCAGTCCTACACCAGAAGTAGGCATCCTCACCCAGCGTTTAAAACCTTAGGTGTTCCCTGCCGTGGAGAACATACTGTGTGCCGTCAGTGGGCAGGGAGGCTCACAAAGAGAAGGAGAGGAAAGCAAATCTAAATTTTCTCTCAGATTTACAAATCATAGTATTTCATTGCACTGCTGGGTATATTTAAATGAAGAAACTAGTGGCCATCAAGGCCAGCCTGAAGTACATGATGGGACCCTATCTCAAACACCAAAAAAAAAAAAAAAAAAAAAAAAAAAAAAAAAAAAAAAAAAAAAAAAAAAAAAAAAAAAAAAAAAAAAGACAAGACAAGACAACACAAGACAAGAAATCAGTGGCCAAAAGTATTTAGTGAAAATTTTCTCTTAATGGGAACTGGATATGTGGGAAAGAAAAACCTTGTCCATCTTATACCAACAGTAGCCCAATACAAGATAAATGGGTAAAACTGAGACATTTCAGTTTTGCTACTTGTCTTGGTTACCTTTCCCTTCTTGCTGAGACAAAACACCTGACATCCAAAATTAGGGAAGGAAAGGTTTCTTTAGCTTACAGTTTTTGGAGGTTTTAATCCATAATCAGCTGGCTCCAAGGCAGGGTGGCATAGCACTGAGGCAACACTTCAAGGCAGCAGCCAGAGCAAAAAGGGGCAAGAGCAAGCCTCTTCTCCTCCCTTATATTGTACACAGGCCACCTCCTCCCTCCAGGGTGGGTGTAGCTTCACAAATCTCCTTGCCTCCCTTTGCACAGGATGAGGCTATTTACAAATTAAGAACCCTGGCTCCCTGCTCAGTTAGTTACTTTTGACCTTTTCATATTGACACAATGAACAGTAACTGCTTGTGCTCTACACCCCAGGATGTAAAGCTGCTGAGTTACTTAATTAAGCTTCTAGACTTCTCAAGTTTACACAGTGTATAAGCTTCTAGACTTATCACATTGACACACTGTATACACCATAACACTACTTGATGTTGTTAAGATTTGGTTTATGGAGTATTTTTTTTTTTTTTTTTTTTTTTTTTTTTTTTTTTGAGATAGGGTCTCACTATGTAGTTCAGGTTAGCTTTGAACTCACTTTGTAGCCCAGGCTGGCCTCAAGCTTGTGGTGATCCTCCTGCTGCAGCCTCCCAAGTGCTGGGATTATAGGCCTGCAGCACCATGGCCGGCTATGGGATTCTTAAAAATAAATTTTACTTAACTATGCTCTTCACCGTTGACAGTTCAATAAAATCTGAAGGATTTTTTGTTTTTGTTTTTTCTTTCTTTTCCTGCTCTAGGTGCTTCAGGATCATCTTCTCAAAGAAACACCAGATACACTCAGTGACCCTCAGTAAGTTGCAGTGTTTCTGTGTAACTCATGTTAAGGATTTATTTCACTGTAGTTACCCAAATATTATTTCAGTGCGACATTCCCTATGAAGAACAAATTATAATAGAGTTGGAAATAGTGACAGTGTAATACTACTGTATATGCTTGGTGCTGTGCTAAGTGCTTTTACTTATAGATTGTCTTGTTACTTCGAATTTCCTTGGAACTGTTCATTGGTTCTATTTGAGAGATTTTTAGATTTTTCCCACATTTACCTTTTGACAGCAATAGCAGGTACTCTTTGAAGGTATGATTGAAAATAGTTGGGGAATATATAAGTAGTTCTATTTTTCTGCTTCTTGTTTTGTTTGAGACAAGGTCTCCTTATGTAATTCAGGCTGGCCTTGAACTCACTGGCTAGCCCAAGCTGGCCTCGAACTCTTGGTAATCTTTTGCCTCAGTCTTCTAAGTGCTAAGATTACAGGCTTGTGCTACCATCCCTTGCTAAGTAATTCTATTAAAAGAGTAATAAAATATTTTATGTTGTTTTATTTTCTAATTAAGGTTTTAAGAATCCATAAGGGAAAGTAGTCAGAGATGTCTCGATATATTTGCTTTTGAGGGTATTCCCTTGGTCACTTATTTCAAGCTATGGTTTTTCCTCTAATTTCATCTCTTATTAACAGTAAAATATGTGGTTAAAATTCTGCGTGTGTTTGTATTTTGAGAGGTAGAAGGTAGAAATAAAGCAAGGAGTAGATGTTTAGTGATTACAACATTTAAAGGATGATATGTGATTGAAAAATATGGTATTTAAAAAATTTATTCATGTAAAAAATATTTCCATTAAAGCCACTCAAAATATTCTCCCTCACCCCTGACACATTCATCCTGTCATTCTTGCCACTTTCCGAAGCAGTTCAGAAGTCCTCCTTCACCAGTGTCTTTAGTTGTGCAGCCATGGCTGCCTTGATGTCCTCAATCTATTCAAAAGGTTTAGCTTTTGTGGTCATTTTGACTTTGGGGAAGAGTCAGAAGTTAAATAGTGCCAGGTCCACTGAATAATGCGGATGAAGAGACACCTTCCTAATGCTGTGAGCTGGCCTTTTTGTTGGATGGCACTCGCCAGCAGCCTTCACTCTACTTCTGATCTTGTCTCATAAAGACGCTCACGGAAGAAGACTTCCAGAATGGCCTCAGAAAGTGGCAAGAGTGATGTTGCGTGTTCCAAATGAGTGAGACTGTTTTGAGGGAGATTAATGGCAATGTGTCTTTCACTGTAGTTTTTAAAAAATTTAAACATTCACCGTCATTTGTCTTTTTCTCAATGCTTACTTTTATTTTCTTTTCAAATCAAGAACTGTTCCTGAGGAAGAAAGAGAAGCTAAATTCTATCGAGTTGTAACTTGTTCCTTACTGGCATTAAAGAAATTGCTTTGCCTTTTACCGGATAATGAGCTTGATGCTCTGGAGGAGAAATTTAAATCTCTATTATCACAGAATAAATTTTGGAAGTATGGAAAACACAGTGTACCTCAGGTATCTTAATCTACTTTTATTCTTAAGATATCTTAAAACATTTTTCTAATTTGTCCCCCTGATCTTACTAGATTGTTTATTGTTCATACTTCTAATTGTGTAAGCACATTCTTGAAGGAGATCATTCAGGACTGAAGTTTCTCTCTTCCTAGAGTGTTACTCTATTTCTTCCTTTCCTCACCCTCATCCTCCCCTTCTTTCGCCTTCCTCTTCCTCTTCCTTTTCATGCCGGGATTTAAACCCAGGGCTTCGCATGCCAAGTGTGTACTCTGCCACCGGGCCATATCCCCAGCTCTCCGTTTTTGCTTTTTTTAGTTTTGGCATCAGGTTCAGAGTGGAATATATTCCTTTGTTCTTGGCACTTAAAATTGTTGGTCTAGGTAAGACTCTTAGTTTATTTAATGTGCTTACTATTCTCTTTTGTGCCTGTCTCCTGTTCCCCCTCCATTTCCCAGTGGGTGATTATTCTAGTATTTCTAGTGTATATGTTTTGTGTAGTTCATTCTCATGCATGATAGTTATGTTCTATAATGTCGGCATAAACACTGAATTGGTGAATACAGAAACATTGCTTCTAGGGCAAATACAGAATTAGGTTTCTGCGAGCCTGTGCTCACGACAGATTTTCAGTGATCAATGCATAACCCTGTTTTATGTGTTTGTTAAAGACATCTTACTTAATATGTGTATTTTTGAGTCAGTAACATTGAACTAACGGCAAGAAACCCTGGCGCTCATGGCTGAAGGAAGCTTGTCTGATGCGTTTCCTTGGTAAGGCACAGTGCAGCCCACTTGCACCTAGATACAGTGGATAGCACCATAGCACTACACTTAGAGGCTGCTCAGAGCTCAGAGATCACCAACCTGCAAGAGTTTTGAAAAATGGGGCAAATAGTCTCTGAAAAGGATGCTTACTGTAGAATGAGAGCTAAAATAAACAGGCAAAACATCCATCATCTTGTTTGACCTCAGCTAGGAAAGTGTATTTTTAGAACTGTTTTTGCTATTGTATGTCCTTTGCATCGTAGAATAATGTTTTATAATAATCTCCATGGTGAGTGTACCTTTAGGGTTTTTACTGCTACTGTGAGATGGTCTCTTTAATTACATTTTCTGTTTTGTTCCTAATTTGATGTTTAATTGCATTTTTTGTTTTATTCCAGTGCATAGGAATGTTATACTTTTTATGTTAATTTGGTATTCAGTAACTCATAGACTCCTGCTTTAATACTTTGATTTTAGATCTTTTTAAATATAATTATAGCTTGTTATATTGTTGCAATTATAGTTATTTGGGTTCCATTCCAAATTTTTTTTTTTTTCCTTATTTCTTTGTATTGAGTAGGTACTCCAGCACCAGGAGTGGTGATGGCACACATTTTTTTTTCTTGTTATTAACCCCTAGCATGATGTTCGTTGTAGGTTTTTTTTTTTATCTTTTTGAGAAAGTGAGTTGAAGGCCAGCCTGAACTGCATAGCGAAACCCTGTTTCAAAAAGATAAAAAAAAAAAAAAAATTTGTTTTACTCTCATTCTTGAAAGTTATTTGTACCATGTGCAGTATAGAGTTACATGCTGACAGTTACTTTTGTGATGAGGGTATTGTTCCATTGTCTCCTGATTTAAATTTTTGCTGTGTCCTGCTACTAAAAAGGATTTGATGACAGTCAGTCTCACCATTCTTCCTTGGATGGTAGTTTGCCTTTAACCCCTGGCTACTTTTCAAAGATTTACTATTTTTTTATAGTTGCACTCTGTCTTAGTTACTTTTCTTTTTGCTGAGAAAAAACGCCCAACGTGGAAAGTTAAAGGCGGAAATGTTTGTTTAGCTCACAGTTTGTAGAGGTTTCAGTCCACAGTGTCCTGGCTCCAAGGCAGGGTGGCTTGGCAGAGAGGCATCCCAGAGGAGAAACAGTTTATGCAGCTGAAGACAGCAAAAGCAACAAGGGAAAGAGAGGGGATCAGCCTCTTTCAGTCCCTTCTAGTGCGTGTAGGCTACCCGCTCTAGGGCGGGTATAGCACTCACTCTGAATCTTAGCATTGAACCATGAATCAGTCACAAACTCTAGATTCAGCCACTGTTGAAAACCGCACCCCACATGACTGCATGCGACTTGGGGGGACTTCTAGATATAAACCATAACACATTTCCTCCCATGTCTCTTGGTGTGGATTTCCTTTTGTGCTTCAATGTATATCCCTTGACATTTGTTTGAGTTGAGGCTATGGATTGGCTATGTACAGTGCAAAGCTGTATTCTCCAGGCTGGTGTTTGTTTGTTTGTTTGTTTTGCCTTTTTCTTGCTCTTCTCTTTTCATTTGGGATTTTAATTAAATTATTTTAAATCCTATTGCTCTATCTTATACTATCTTTGACATTTTTCATCTTTTTGTCTTTGTTTTGTGAATGGTCTCTTCTGCTTTATCTTCCAGTTCATGAATTTTTCTCTTTGTATCTAATCTGCTTGTTTCAATCCATTTATTCTGTTATAACAAAATACCTTGGACTGAATAATTTTTTTATATTTTTTAATTTTTTGGTCTTTTTTGAGACAAGGTTTTGCTATAGGCTGGCCTCAAATTCTCTTGCAGTCGTCCTGCCTCAACTTCCTGAGTGTGTTGGGATTATAGGCGTGTGCCCGAGCACCTGATTGGAATGATTTTTAAATATTAGGAATTTATTTCTCACAGTTCTGGAGGCTGGAAAGTCCGTGATCAAGATCCCAGTAGATACAGTGTCTGGTGAGGGCTTGCACGGCCTGCTTCAGAATAGTGTTTTCTTGCTATGTCTTTACTTGGTGGAAGAGACAGAAAGGGCAGGCTTGTTGCTTTTTGTTCAGTCACTAATCCCGTTCATGAGGTCGGAGCCTTCAAGATATAATCACCTCTTGCAAATGCCTCCCCTCTTAGAACTACAGTTGTTATGTTATTTTTATGTTATGTTGTGTTTTGTTATTTATTTATTTATTTTTTTGCGGTACCCAGGATGGAACTCACAACCTCATGCCTGCTGGGTAGGCGCTTAAGCCACTGAGCCAAACTCCCTGGCCCTAGTTTTTTGAGGCAGGGTCACACTGTGTAGCTCAGGCCGGCCTTGTGCTCGCGTTGTAGCCCAAGCCGGCCTCGAACTCACAACGCTCCTCCTCCTACCTCAGCCTCCCGAGTGCTGGGATTAAAGGCGTGGGCCACCACGCCCAGCTGTGTTTTGTTATTTAGGCAGGGTCTTGCTATGTAGTTGAGGTTGGCCTGGAGCTCAAGGCAATTCTTCTGTCTCAGCTTCTGAGTGCTGGAATTACAGGCCTGTGCCACCATGTCCTGGCATTACCTAGACCATTCCTAATGGCAGATCCTAATGTCTTTTTCAGCCATTTACTATTCTTAAGATTTCAGAAACTATATTTATAGCTCTTTTAGTTGTATGAGTGGGAGAGTTATTATGAATAATCTTATTTGCCACTACCATAAATAAATTTTAAACTTTACTAGGATTTAATTTAATTCAGCTGCTTCTTCTTTTAGATCCGCTCCGCATATTTTGAGTTAGTTTCTGCTTTGTGCCAGCGCATTCCACAGCTGATGAAAGAGGAAGCTTCCAAAGTGAGCCCCTCTGTTCTACTTAGCATTGACGACAGTGACCCCATTGTCTGCCCCGCCCTCTGGGAAGCTGTACTCTATACGCTCACAACTATTGAGGTGGGTCAGAGAGGCACGTTTGGTTTATGAGGAAATACTTGCCTTCCTACTTATATTTTAGAAACTTATATACCGTGTGAGTATTATATCTAAAACTTACTGGAAAGAATTTTGTTGGGGGGGGTAAAATATTTAAATATAAATTTGACTTAAATCTTAAACTGACTATAAAGTAGCAGTTTTTATTTTTTACTTTCTATTTATGTCCAGTTGCGGTCAGCAAATCTGAATCTTACATACACAGGAAAGTATAGGGCATCTTTTTAAGAAAGCAGCTTTTACAGAAGTCCTTTATTTTTTTATTTTTATTTTTATTTTTTATTTTTTGGCACCAGGGATTGAACTTGTAGCCTTGCGCCTGCCAGACAGGCACTTAAGTCACTGAGCCAAACTCCCGGCCCTGGTTTTTTGAGGCAGGGTCGCACTGTGTAGCTCAGGCCGGCCTTGCGCTCGCGTTGTAACCCAAGCCGGCCTCGAACTCACAACGCTCCGCCTACCTTAGCCTCCCGAGTGCTGGGATTAAAGGCATGCGCCACCACGCCCAGCTAGAAGTTCTTTATATTAAGTAACTATTTCTGTTCAGGGTTATCCTATAACCATATGGAATATGTAATTATTGTATGTAATCATCTATGTATTTTCCTGGTAGTGAGAGATTTTAACCTTTCTAGGTAAAATACTTGATTTTTATTTTTGAGAGCCTATGTCTGTTTGTGCCTCTTAACTGGGAAAGTATGTTCATGATCTCTAACCACTGTTCTAATCTTTTTTTTGGGTAGGACTGTTGGCTTCATGTAAATGCAAAAAAAAGCGTGTTTCCTAAGCTGTCGACTATGATTCGTGAAGGTGGTCGGGGCTTAGCTACTGTCATATATCCTTATCTTCTGCCATTTATTAGCAAACTCCCTCAGTCCATTACAGATCCAAAGTTGGATTTCTTCAGAAATTTTCTCACTTCTCTGGTTGCAGGGTAAGAAATTTAAATTCTCGATTTTCAAAGCAAAAGATACTATCTTATTTTCAGTCCCATTTTGTTTCCTATTTGAATTTCTCCAGATTATTTTGTTGTTTATTAAACAGTCCTAAATTTTTGGAAAAATAAAGATTTCCCTTCCCTTCCCTTCCCTTCCCTTCCCTTCCCTTCCCTTCCCTTCCCTTCCCTCCCCTCCCCTCCCCTCCCCTCCCTCTGTCTTTGTCCCTCTCCTTCCCTGTCTTTTAATTCTTTCTTGGTCTCACTGTGTTTCTCAGCTTAGACTTGAATTCTTGGGTTCAAATGATTCTGCTGCCCTAGCCCTCCTCCTAAGTAACTGGGATTTACTAGCACTGAGGACTGCACCTAGCTCAGAATTCTTTCCTTATTGAATACTTTGGAGCCTTCTGTGGTAGTACCTAGCATAAAGTTAAATATGGTAAAGCTCATTGATACTGTGCCCAAATGCACAAAATGAACCAGTAAGATTTTTTAAAAAGTTTACCAAAGTTAAGCATTTATACTAGCTATTGAAATTAATACTTGAAAATTGTTTCATTGCATTTGTTGAAATTAATTAAAAAACCCACCATTTTAGTAATGATTACTGTTTTAAACCATACTATTTGTCCTTTGGTTATGTCCTAGCTTTCAGATATGTAGGTAGATTGATTTGTGAGCCGAAGATAAATACGTTTTGCGAATACAGGTTTAAAGTTTTTTTCATAGTTATTTACGCTTATATACTCATCCCTTGCTTCTATTTTGGTTCTTAGTTTTTAGTTGAAGAGTTTATTTTTAAAACATCTTTTGATGTGATGCCTTTTCAGTGTCTTTGTTTTGGTACTTTTGAGTTACTGCTTCCTGAAAGAGTAGTCCGTAATTATTTATTGTTTCATAGGCTATCAACAGAGAGAATCAAAACCAGCTTTTCAGAGTGCTCAGCAGTAATATCTGCTTTCTTTGAATGTTTACGTTTTATAATGCAACAAAATTTAGGTGAACAAGAGATTGAACAGATGCTCGTCAATGACCAGGTATGTATGTCCTGCGAATTAGCAGTGCCTTTGCCCACTGACTGAAAAGAACAGTTAATTATTTCTTACAGCCATTTTTAGTAGTTAGTCTTCAATGTACAAATTTCATTATTGTAATTTACAAATTGAATATTACATATTTATGACCAGAAAAATTAAAAATTCTGTAGTGTCAATTGCTAGTACAATATCGTAATGCCTGAGGTAGGCATTAGGCTGATTAAATATATCCAGTATCTGGATTTAAAACTGTTTTAGAGAGATGCAGCACAAAACAGAATTTGGAGAATGCTATATATGATCTTTTGTATTACATTTCAATTATGCAGTAACCATCTTGTTACTGATAAATACTTGAATTCATCTATCTTTTTGTGTATATTTGGACTTGACTTTTAGATTCATTGTTGAGACTAGGTTCTGGAATATGGTTGTCTATGGTAGGAAGTTAGTGAGATTAGAGAAGCTAAGATTTTAGTTGATATGTCAGACAATTAATTTACCTTTGAAATTAAAAAAAGGGGTTCTGAATTCTGTGGGTCCTAAGTGTCTTTCATAATGGCGCATAGTCTCATATCTTAGATATGCCTCTAATTAAGACTGAAAAGGAAACAAGTTGGATATTACCATAAGATGCAAAGAAAACCAGATCACAATGAAGTATATCATAAAGTAATTCAGGTGGAATATGATGAAATCAATACAATTTTGTGTCATAGGAAAATGATCTTTGAACTGTATTTAAAATTTATTTCTCTCAAAAATGACTTGCATTTTTTACCTTCTTTTCCAGCTGATTCCTTTTATTGATACAGTTCTTAAAGACCCAGGATTGCCACACGTGCAACTATTTAACCATTTATCGGAAACTTTAAGTTCCTGGGAAGACAAAGCAGATGTGGAAAAAGATGACAAAACTACTCATAACTTGGAGAATGTACTGCTAAATTTCTGGGAAAGACTGTCAGAGATCTGTGTCAAGAAAATCAGTGAGCCAGAGGCTGATGTTAAATCTGTTTTGGGTGTATCTAATTTATTACAAGTCCTTCAGAAGCCAAAGAGCTCATTAAAGTCAAATAAAAAAAAGCTTAGTAAGGTTAGATTTGCTGATGAGACACCAGGAGGTAATAAAGAGGATGAAAAATGTCTATCTTCAGAAGTAGAGAACGGTGAAGGCTCTGAATCTATGACGGAATCTTTTCTCAATCGTAATTCCTCAAATCTTGTGTCACCTCTACGAAAGAAGCCTTTGGAAGACTTAGTCTGTAAACTCGCAGAGATG
>RJWM01045297.1:0-12868 GCA_004363535.1 Dasyprocta punctata | reverse complement strand
CAAAAGAATCTCTTATATGTGGCCTTACATGTCTTTAACAATAGAGAGAAACAATTTAAACAAGACAAATTAGAGGAACCTAAATTACAAGCTAAACATTATTGTTATGGTTTATATTCCTATGGGCCTGCCAAGTCTCATGTAATCATGGCATGGACCTGACTGAGTCTAGCATTCATGATTGGTTTGTTGTCTGGTGCTGATATTGGTGGTGTGAGTGTGGCACCTGCTCAGGGGTGGAGCTGAGATACAGTGTAAGGGTGGGAAGAAGGCATGTCTCCCCTCTCTCTTGCCAGTTCGTGCCTTGCTGTTTGTGGAGGCCATGAACGGCTGCCCCCCCAGCCATGCGACCCTGCCTTGAAGCCAGCTGCATATGGACTGAAACCTCCCATATTGTAAGAAATAAACATTTCTTTCCCTAATTTTGGACATCAGGTATTTTGTCTCAGCAATGAGAAAAAAGTAACTAAGGCAATGATTTAGAAAAAATTAAATTTCAGGCCAAACTTCAAGGCCTATTTTTCACTGTGGCATTCAGAGCTCAGAGAGATACACCAACCGAGGAAACTGCCAACATGGCTGCCAAGCCCCAAGCCCTTCCAGGACCATGCTTCAAATACAACCAGGAAGGACACTGGGCAACAAGTCTGCCCAAGCCCGAGTCCTCCTTGTCTTGGTTACTTTTTACTCGTTGGTGAGACAAAACACCTGATATACAAACTGGGGAAGGAAAGGTTTATTTAGCTTACAGTTTTTGGAGGTTTCAGTCCACAATCAGCTGGCTCCAAGGCAGGGTGGCATGGCACAGGAGCAACACTTCAAGGCAGCAGCCGAGCAAAAGCAGCCAGAGTAAAAACGGGGGGCAAGAGCAAACCTCTCCTCCTCCTTTATATAGTATACAGGACACCTCCACCCCAGGGTGGGTGTAGCATCCACAAATCTTCTTGCCAATCTTTGCCCAGGATGAGGATGTTTACCAAGTAAAACTCCTGGCTCCCTGCTGAGTCTCTCAGCTAAACTTCTGACCTTCTCAAATTATAACAATGGCCAAGTAACTGTGGTCTACATCCCAGGATGTAGAGCTGCTGAGTTACTTAATTAAGCTGCTAGACTTCTCAAGTTGACACAATGTATAAACCCATAGCAATCCACCCCTTGTCAACTTGGCAACCAGATACATTTCTTTAAATCAGTCTCCAGATACAAAGGCATGCTTATTTTTTAACGTTTTGCAACTTAACAATCCTTAAGAACCAGCATTAAGTCTATCAACATTATAGTACATTCAAAACAACATTCTGTCCTTGGACCCCCAAGACTCACATTTCTTTATGCAAAAGGCTTTTAGTCCATCTGAAAGAGTAGCCAAAGTACTAACAATTTCAGCATTGCTGAAAAGTCCAAGTCCCAAATCTCCTCCAAGATCTATGGCAAACTCTTAACTGTAAACCCTTGTACAAATGAAAACCAGGTTAAACACTTCTAACATATAAATGCACAAGATAAACATTATCATTCCAAAAGTTACAAACAGGGCAATACAAAGCATTAGAACCAAAGCAAGACCAAAATCCAGCAAGGCAAACATTAAGTCCTGTAGTTCCATGTGAACCATTTGGGACAATCTGTGGCAAATTGTGAGCTCCAAAGGGCTCGTGTGGTTCCACCCCCGTGGCACTTCTGGTGGTTTTAGCTCCCACAGCTTCTCTCTTGGGCTGACTTTGCTCCCTCATTGCAGGATTCCTTAGATGATCCACACTCCTGGCTTTTCCAAACTTCTGAGGTCTCCACTGCACTTTTGGCTTCACATTCATAGCTTCACACCCTGCCCTCTCAGGGGCACACTGCCTGGCCTCCCAGGCTTTCTGAAATCGAGGTGGAAGCCTTTTTAGCCTCAGAACCCTTGCACAACGTGGATGATGCCAAAGTCTGCTACCATTTGGAGCAGTAGCCAGGCTCTCCTCTCTCTTGACTATAGGGATCAAGTGCCTGGATCACTGGGCACCCTGAACCTGATTCTGAGGAACAGATTCTCTATGCTGTCTCCATTCTGGAACCTGGTGCGGATGCCGCCGCCATTCTGGAACATGATGTTCTGAGGCTTTCTCCTCTAAGCAAAGTCTTTTACTTTTGCAGTTTTGAGGCTGCAAGGTGTGGGGACCAGCTGCCTCTTCCTGAGATGCCCCCAGGCCATCTTTTTTATTCTGTTCCTTCTCAGAAATGGAGATCTCGGTTCTCTCTTTACAGTCCACAACTTTCTGGCCAAACTCATGCTTTAAATTATCCTGCTAGGCTCTTTGCTTTGGATCTCCAACATAAATCTGGCTAAAAGCCCCCAACAATAGCCATGCCACTGCTTCAACATTCTGCTGCCTTGAGATTTCCTCTGCCAGATTAATTAATCCAGTGTCCTTAATCTTAGTCTCAGGCAAAGTCTCTGGACACAAGCAAAATGCAGACAAACTTTCTGCCAAGCTGTAGCACACATCATGTGGAGTCCAACAACCAATGCAATCCTTTCTCCCAGCAGAAACCTCCCGAGCCTGGTCTTTACTAGCAGTCTTTCTTTCAACCTTCTGGTTTCCTGACTTCTGACCAGAATCTCCTCTACAGAACATTCTAAGTCGTTGCAGCTCTATGCATTCAGGTGGCATCTCTGAACACTTCCAAACTCTTCCCACAAGCCATTTCCAAAGGTTCTTGAACCACATGGTCAGGTATAGTCACAGTAACAACCCCACTCCTGGTACCAAATTCTGTCTTGGTTACTTTTTACTTGTTGCTGAGACAAAACACCTGACACACAAACTAGGGAAGGAAAGGTTTATTAAGCTTACAGTTTTTGGAGGTTTCAGTCCACAATCAGCTGGCTCCAAGGTAGGGTGGCATGGCACAGGAGCAGCACTTCAAGGGAGCAGCCGAGCAAAAGCAGTCAGAGTAAAAACTGGGGGGAGAGCAAGCCTCTTCTCCTCCTTTATATAGTACACAGGACACCCCCGCCCGAGGGTGGGTGTAGCATCCACAAATCTTCTTGCCAGCATTTGCCCAGGATGAGGATGTTTACCAATTAAGACTCCTGGCGCCCTGCTGAGTCTCTCAGCTAACCTTCTGACCTTCTCAAATTGTAACAATGACCAGGTAACTGTGGTCTACACCCCAGGATGTAGAGCTGCTGAGTTACTTAAGCTGCTAGACTTCTCAAGTTGACACTATGTATAAACCCATAGCACTCCTCCTGCACCATGTCCCCTCTGCAATCAGGAGGACCACTGGAAGGTCGACTGCCCTGTCCAAAGAGAGCAGCTAAGTCATCAACTTCCCTGCCCTCACAGGAGCCAGCAACACTGCCACCTCTGCCTCTGGGTCCATCTCTGACAGATCTGCTCAGATTTGCTGCTGGAGTAGATTGACAGGGCCCAGGGTTGATGGCCCCCACCAAGGTGACTCTCTCAGAACTCTGAATCTCACTGGACATCTCAGGTAAAATGCTCTCTTTCCTTATCGATACCGGGGCCACATATGGTGTTAGACCTGAGTTTTCAGGCCAGTGCCTTTGATCACAAGTCTCCATTGTGAGGGTTGACAGTAAGCCGACTCAGCCTCTACAGACAGGCCTGATTCCCTGTCAATTTCAAGATTTATTCTTTATGCACCCTGTCAATTTCAAGATTTATTCTTTATGCACTTTTTAATTATCCTAACCTGTCCTGTATCCCTTTCAGGCAGGGACTTACTACAAAAACTCAACTCTTCATACACCTTCAGCCTTCCTACAGTCCTCATACTTCAGAGCCAGTGCCTACGCATCACTAGGTTCTTTTCCTTCTTCTCTTGTTGATCCAATACTTTGGGACACCTTCAACCCTACACATGCTACTCATGCTCCACCAGTCCTAATCCATCTCAAGAATCCCTCTGTTTTCCTTTGTGTTCCACAATACCCCATAACACTCAAACATCTATAGGGACTCAAACCTCTTATCCACCACCTGCTATCAAATGGGTTTTTAAAAATTATACATTCACCTTATAATACCCCCATCCTCCCTGTGCTTAAACCAGATGGTTCCTATAGATTAGTATAAGATCTTAGGGCCATCAGTAATGCAGTCATGCCAATTCACTCCATTGTCCCAAACCCCTGTACTATATTATCTCACATTCCCCCATCTACCATTCATTTCTCAGTACTAGACCTCAAAGACACTTTATTTACACCCAGATTGTCAAGATCTCTATTCTTTGTCTTCACATGGACAGACCCAGACACTTTCCAATCTGCCCAACTGACATGGACAGTTCTACCTCAAGGCTACAGAGAGAGACCACACTTCTTTAGTCAAGCCCTCACCACTGATCTTGGTGCTATTGGTCTTCAACTTAATATACTCATCCAATATGTGGGTGATCTCCTCGTTTCTTTCCCTACCCATACCACAGCTACACTCATTACTGTTATTCTACTCAACTTTATCTCTAATCAAGGATACAGAGTTTCCCCAACCAAAGCTCAGATAGCTTCACCAAAGGTCAAGTATTTAGGACTCACCCTCACCTCTGTCACATGTTGTATATCTTCAGATCACAAAGCATTACTTGGTGATCTCCTGGTACCATTTATAAAACAGCAAGTGTTATCCTTCTTAGGCTTAGCAAACTTCTTCCACCTCTGGATCCCCAACTTTGCCTCCTTGGAACAACATCTATACGGAGTTACAAAGGACTCTCTACTAGAACCATGAGACCCCACATCCCCAGTTCACTCCTCATTTCTCGGACTAAAGGAGCCCATACATAGAGCCCCTGCTCTGACTCTTCTCAACCCAACCCTGTCTTTTATACTATACACCTCAACCGAAGGACGCAATGCTGTAGGAGCCCTAGGACATCAAAAGGGAGTTTCATTTCAGGCAGTAGCTTACCTCTCCAAACAGACGACACAGTGTGTGGATGGCCCTCCTGTCTTTGCACACTAGCAGCAGCTGTTGTTTTAACCCAAGCAAAAAAGTTCACCTTCGGACAAATGATCACAGTCTATTCACCACATCGTATTGCTTACTTACTCTCACACAAGACACTCCCTGCCTTGATGACTCCATCACACTTACAACAGGTACACTTAACACTCATACAAGATCCCACAATCACAATCTCAACTAGCAGCCCCCTCAATCCAGCAACTCTACTCCCGACCTCTGAGACAAATACGACTGCTTTCCAAGACTGCAGTGAAGCTCTTCAAATGACTCCCATCACTTTCCCTCACATTTACAGCACTCCCCCATCTACAACCTCAGATACATGGTTTATAGATGGATGTTCAACAAACACTAACACTCAAAGGAGAACAGGATATGCTATAGTCAATAGGTCTAAAGAGATTGAAGCAAGCCTGCCGCCTCCAGGAACATCTTCACAAAAGGCAGAACTCATTGCCCTGACACAGGCTCTCACCCTAGCTAAGGACAAATTAATTACCGTATACACTGACTCAAAATACACCTTCAGCATTGTTCACTGTTATGCTGCCATATTTCAGGAAAGGGGTCTCAGCAGCACTCAGGGGACTCCTACCAGAAATTCACCTCTCATTGTTAAGCTATTGGAAGCTGCCCAACTCCCAAAACTGGTAGCAGTCATTCACTACAAAGGACAGCAACCCTCAACAGACTTTATTTCTCAAGGTAGTGCCTTTGCAGACACACAAGCTAAACTAGCTTCACAACAGCCGTGCCTCTCGCACCTTTTGCCATTAGTTCCCAGTGATCTTCATTTTCCTGCATACTCTTCAAAACAGCTACAGTTACTTAAAAATCAGGATTCACACAAAATGCTCAAGGGTGTATCTTTCAAGGATCAAAACTGATACTTCCAGATCAACAGGTTAAAGACATTGTTACCAACCTACACAATTGGTTTCATGTAGGCTCATTATCACTATACAGAATCTAAGCTCCAGTGGTTACACACCCTTCTCTGAGACTTACCATCAATGAGGTAACTCTTATCTTTCAGTTTTGTGCAAAAACCTCTCCTCAGGGACACATAGCACCCCCTTCTTTTCACACTCACCAGTTTCGTGGACAGACCCCTAGCCAGGACTGGCCAAAAGACTTTATTCACGTGCCTAAATAAAAAAATATGAGATATCTTCTCACCTTAGTCTGCACCTTTTCAGGATAGATAGAGGCTTTTCTTACAGCCAAGGAAGCTGCTGATGTGGTGACAGAAGTCTTAGTACAATAAATCATTCCCAGGTTTGGCTTACCTCAAAGTATACAGTCAGATAATGGCCCAGAATTCATTTCCCAAATCACACAACAGATCTCCACAAACTTAAATATCAACTGGTGGTTACATATACCATACCACTCACAATCTTCAGGAAAAGTAGAAAAGGCAAACGGACTCAAAAAACTCACCTCACAAAACTCATTTTAGAGCTACACCAGTCTTGGCCTCGGCTGCTTCTCTTAGCCTTAACCAAACTTAGAGCTCTTCTGAAAGAACCTACCCTTTTAAACTGTTCAAGCTCATGTATGGGAGACCCCTCCTGTTACAAATCTTCCTTCTTCCTCAGGCCATCTTCCCCTGGCTGATCTATCCCAATTTGTTCTTTTCTCTGACATCTGCTACACCAACATGCTGATCTTTGTCTCCCTCAGCCTTCGTGTGGAACATCCCTCACCCCTCCCATATCACCAGGAGACCTAATCTATATCAAATTCCCCAAGTCCACAGGTACAGGACTTCAAACAAAGTGGAACGGGCCCACCTGGTCTACCACAAAACCCCAGTGGCTTTTAAGGTTCCTGGACTACTGTGTTGGTGCCACAACACTCAAAGAGATACCTACCATTACCTGGTAATCTTGATCCTGAACACGCAGAGTGGATACCACACATCTTATCTCCCATCCGCCTTCATCTCACCAGGAGTTCACAGTCACAACCCTCAGACTAACTCATGTTTTGTTATTTTATCTGGTTCTTGATCCTTACACTCTATTACTCATTCTTTTTGCCACAGGATTTTGGTCAGTCTTTCTTGAAGACTTTCACATCGTACATAAAATTGCTTTCATACTGTTGTACATAACAACTACCTTAATTTTCTCCACCCTCAACTATTTAGTTAAACATGAGATCCCTCTGGGTCTGGCTTCTCATCTCACTTACAATGGCACAATCACAGCATATCCCACTCCTAGTCTATAATTTCCCAAACATAATTCAACGGTCAGACGTTACATTCCTCATGCTTCCCACTCTGTTCAGCCCGACCTCTGAATCAAAGACAAACCTGGCCTACACTCTTACCCTTTCAGATTGGGGGATAATTGCTTGCTGTAACTTCACTCCTCCCAACTCCCTGCTCACTTTTTGGATTCCCTACTAACATAGCAGACCTTATGCCCAAACCTGAGATAAGGGAAAACCTAATCAAAATGGAGTAATTTGCCAATCTGACATAATCTGTTGTTATGAACTTTGTCTAGTTATAACCCCCCAGCCTTCCACAATGTGTCAATGGCAATGTGTCAATCCCTACTGTCTTATGTCGACAAGTAGGGATGTGAAATCATCAGCATACACGCAAGAGGAAACAGTCAGATCCATTCATCTCAGTCACAAGAAGTTATGGAACAGAGGGCATAAAACAGGTAAGATTCACAATCAAAAATGCATCACACCCACAATATCTCTTGGGAAATTTGGGGGGCCTTTATTTCTGTAATCATCATGGACATAAACCACTTAAACCGACCCCACAAGGCAACTTCCTCACTCTATGGGTGTCTCACTTACATTTTTCTTGTTGCTGAGACAAAACACCTGACACTCAAAATTAGGAAAAGGAAGGTTTATGTCTTACAGTGCTTAGAGGTTTCAGCCCATGCTTAACAGGCTCCAAGGCAGCATGGCATGGTGAGGGAAGGGGCAGCTATTCATGGCCACTGCAAACAGCAAAGTGTGATCTGGGCAAAAGATAGAGACATATGGTTTCTTCCTGCCCTTACACTGTATACCGGCTCCACACCTGGGTGGGTGCAGTGCTCACACCACCAATCCCAGTGCCAGACAACAAACCAATCGTGAATGCTAGACTCAACTGCATCCATGATTACATGAGGCTTGAGGTGGGGCCATAAGAACACAAACCATAGTAATGGATAAAACCCATAATCCAAAACCCCATCATCAAAATCCCAGTGATGCCTACCTCAGGGCCACAGATAGTCCCATACTAAACTCAACCTATTCCCCAAATCCTGTCACAAATATGCCACCTTATTACACTCCACCAATATTATGGAATGCTGGCTTTGCATTCTCTATCAACAAAATATTTATATGACTTCCCCCAAATATTGGAACGCTTCATACCTATCCTATCCACATAACCCAGCCATAGTGGGATCTCTCTCCATCTATGGTTCTCCTGACTGGTCAACTAATCTCACTTGCCTGGTATCTTTGTCCCAAAACAATTCTCACCAAATGGGGGACCTTCCATATTGTATTCACATTACCTCCAACCAAAACTAAGCCATCTGTCCTCCCTGAGGCTGGTTTATAGGGTACAAAACAGGGGCCTATTCTTGTCTTCCTCCCAGTGGGAAGGGTCTTGTACTTTAATCCTTTTAGTTCCAGCTCTAATATTAAACTCTCAGGAGGCTATAGAAAATGCCTCTACTTCCCAACTGTATAACGATCACCTCACTTGGGAAACAAGGGCCATCCATGTCCCAGCCCTTGTTAGTGTGGGCATTCTCTCCCTTCTCAGGACAGGTCTTGGGGCAAGGGGAATAGGTGCAACAGTGCATTTATGCCATCAACTCTCTCTGGAACTTCATCAGCAGCCGGAACACATAACCAACTCAATCCATTCACTTCAAAACCAAATAAATAGCCTTGCAGCATCACTCTCCAGAACTGACAAGCTCTAGATGCTCTTACAGCAAAAGAGGGAGGCGCCTGTGCTATGCTGGAAAAAGAATGTTTCTTTATAAATGAATTGGGAATCATCATGTATAAAGTAAAGTGTCTCCATAACTAGTTAGACAAAAAGTGCCAACAGTTAGGCTATGCATATTCTTCCTTCTAACCATGGTCCTGGTGGAACAACACATTTGGATTATGGGCTCCTTTTCTTCTAATTCTCCTGGTACTTCTCCAGGTACTTCTAATTATAATGACCTGTCTGCTCATACCACCTTTAAAAAAATTTTTTTAAACAATTTCTCCATCTAGAATGTGCACATTCACCACCAATGAAATCCTTGTTCTTGCAAAAACACCTGGTACCAACTTCTACATGGGCAACAACCATCATCTTGTCAACCCTCCCAAAACCCAACATGATGCCCCTGTCCAGCAGGAAACAGTTTAAGAGAGTTGTCACCTCCTATCACCAAAAAAAGGGAATGACAGGTTTTTACTCACATAAATCTGCTAGGACATCATGGTGGAGTTTCAGCATGGGGAGGAGACCACAAAAAAACACCTTATCAGACTTCTTCTTCCTGACCCAAAGTAGAATTCCTGCCTTCCCTTCCTTCACATGGCAAACAGTCTCCGATCCCCAGATGAAGCACTATCCTGTCCTAACCATCACCAGCGAAATTAGCCCTACCCTGATGGCAATTAGTATTAGCACCCTCTAGCCCTTTGTCTGCAGAGAGCTTTTGCACCACCTGCAGAGCTCTCCTGTGCCCTCATTGAAGGCCTTTTCTGCTCTTTGTCTCCTCTCCTGCTTTTTCTGTAGTACTTCTCAGATTGAGTGTCAAAAAATAATCATCTGGGTACACCAGAACTGTATCCCACCTTTCTGGAGCCACGTCCTGCCTTTTCAGCTCTGGGCTGAGCACTGTACTTAATGTTAAGGTATTCTTATACTACATTAAAAACCAAAGATAAAAAGAAGTCGATCAACATATATTTCACTAGTCCTTCAAAGATTCCCAGCATCTAATGTCCTGAGATTTTACTGCTTTTTCTCATCTTTCCTCAGTCTGCAGCTCATTCAAGGATCATCAGAAATAACTCTAGCTTTTAAAATTAAATTATTTCACCAAATCCCACACCTTGAATTTATCCAAATTGTAGAAATTTATTCCATCCATCCATCAAAACACCAGCCTCAGGAATATTCAGTTGCAAATAGGGACTTCATTTATGTTTGGGTTAGAGACTCTGTGTGCTATATGCTGCCATAATATTTACCTTGATTTGGGTCATGTCCTGACACATTGCAAGAGATTGTGATTAAGACCCATAATTAATCTGGTAGAGGAAATGTCACGGCAGATTAGCTTTCAGACAGCAGCATGGATACTGTTAGTTTCTGTAATCAGGGGAAAAGATAGGGGCAGAACATTTGGAAAACTTATAGTTTATCCAGAAAGGAAATGCCTGTAGTGTTGGAAACAGTAGGAGCATGGTTGCTGAAAAGATTAACATTAAAAAGAAGCCAAGTATTTCACATAAGGACCGGAAGAAAGATGGCTGAAGACAATTTAGGAATCGTCAAGATGTCACCCACCACAGGCTTACAGGTGCAAAAGAATAAACCTTTCATTTGAGAAGAGAATTACTAGCTTCCCTGCTAGGGAAAGGCTGCATAAGGAATTGGTTCCATGGAACTCATTTCACCCCACTTAAACATGCAAAACTCAGAAGTCACTGTAACCATGGTTCAAGAAGGCCTATTACTTAATTAGGCAACACACATTGGCATCATCTACATGATGCTGCTTTTACAGGCATGCAGAGTACAAGAATTATGGGGTCAGGAAAGCATATTGATTAAAATGAGTCATTTGGAGGCAAGGGGTAGAGGGCTGTAGTTTAGCTCTAAAATGACCCCCCATAGTCCCCTGTATTTGGATTCTGATTGGACCATGTGGCTTCTACACTCATCAGGGGATTCATCCATCAATGAGTTCAGTAACTGTATTTGTTGTTAGGAGACAGGACCTCATTGGAAGTGAGTCACTGAGGAAATGACATGGAAACATGCATCCTTGTCCTTGACTCCTCCTTCTGTCTCCTGACTGACAGAAGAGCAACTTTCTTCCACCATGCTCTTCTTCAATGGTGTTTTGGCTTTGCAGCTGGTCAAGTATGCGTGAACTGAATCCATCAACCAAAATAAGTCTCTTCTTTGAATCTATGAGTGTCAGACTTTGTGTCCCAGTATTGGGAAAATGACTGAAATACGCACCAACATGTGACAGTTTGCCTTCTTAGGGTTAATCTAAGAGGTAATATCCATTTATGATTTTTATTTGCATTTTCATAGTGATGTTGAATATCTTTTCATGAAACTCTTACTTTCTCATCAGTGAGCCATACTACCCAACACTCAAAATTTAAGGAAATATTTATTTTTTCTCAGTTTGTAGATGTTTCAGTACATAGTTGGCCGGCTTCAAGACAGGGTGTCATACTGAGGGGCATGAGAGAGGAGAATTGTGAATTACTTTTTGCATATCAGGCAAGAGAGAGACAGATAGATAGGGAGAGAGAGAGAGGAGAGAGAAAAAGAGACAGATGAGAGAGAGATGAGAGAGGAGATAGAGATGAGAGAGGGGAAAGAGAAATGAAAGAGAGGGAAATGAGAGGAGAGACAGGTGAGAGAGAGGAGGGAGAGAGAGAGGTGAAAGAGAGCAGAGATAGGAGAGAGAGAGGAGAGAGATAGAGATGAGAGAGACGACAAAAGAGTTTATCTTTTTCTTTTCATTTTATTTTCTAGAGTAAAACGAAAGAAAAGGAAACAAATAAAGCCATTCAAAACAGAAGAATGATACCGATAGATGCATTTGAAAATCAACAACGAGTACCATAATGGCCTCACGTTATGTTCAAAGTAGCCATCCAGGAGTGCCTACAAGAAGGACAAGGCAAAGACTGCCTTCCCGGGTCCTGCGCAACTGGTGTGGACGCCAGGAAGACAAACATGCACACCCCCACTCTGTATGCCTAATGGTGCGTGGGCTAAGAATCAAGGACAAAGCCCGCAGAATCCCCCCATAAAGCAATCTCCTCCTTTGTTGGTATGGCTACATTGATAGCAACTAAGGCACATAAAACAACTAAATGCTAGTATTGTTTTGTTCATTTTGTAGGCCTGGGGCTGGCAGCCTAAGCATCTCTTTGGAAGATGATAGTACTCAATGTAGCAAAAAAGGAGGATTCTCTTGTGTCTTAACTTCGAGACTCAATATTGTTCTTGTTGGTTCGCTTTATTCTGATTAATTTTTTGGTCTTACTTTATACTCTGTTTTTATTGGTTTTATTGTGGTTTTGCTTTTGCTTTTATTTTTATGGTTTTTCTTTGATTTTACAATACCTGCTGAAAAGGTCAACTATTCTGAAAATAACAAGAGAAGCCAGGCATTGTGGCGTACGCCTTTAATCCCAGCACTCGGGAGGCTGAGGTAAGAGGAGCATTGTGAGTTTGAGACCAGCTTAGGCTACAACATGAGCACAAGGCCGGCCTGAGCTACACAGTGTGACCATGCCTCAAAAAGCCAGGGCCAGGAGTTTGATTCAGTGCCTTAAGCGCCTGTCTGGCAGGCACGAGGTTGTGAGTTCAATCCTTGGTGCTGCAAAAAAGACAAATAAACAAACAAAAAAATTTGATATACTATGCCAGCCATTGTTATCATAGTATCTTTCTTAGTAGTTCTGCACCAGTTGTACTGCTTTGTTTTGATTGACATCATTCTGCTATGTTTTGTTGGATTTTACTATCTTAAAAAAATAAAGCCGCCCATACCATAAGTCATAAGAAAATCAAACAAAGCAATGCAGAATAAACCAATGCAAAGAAAACAACGGAGGGCCAGGGATACAGTTCAGTG
>RJWM01045296.1:0-12866 GCA_004363535.1 Dasyprocta punctata | reverse complement strand
ACAAAAAAAACAAAGAATTAATGAATTGAAGAGTTGGTTCTTTGAAAGAGTAAATAAAATTGATAAACCCCCAGCCAACCTTATCAAAAAGAGGAAAGAAAAAACTCAGATTCATGCAATAAGAAATGAAAAGGGCAAAATCACTACAGACCCTGTGGAAATACAGAAGATCATCACCTACTTCGAAAACCTTTACTCACATAGATTCGATAACACAGACGAAATGGACAGATTCCTAGAAACCTATCAATTACCAAAGCTGAATCAAGAAGATGTAAAGCTGCTGAATAACCCAATTTCAGCTAATGAAATTGAAAATGTAATTAAGACCCTACCAACAAAGAAAAGCCCGGGCCCTGATGGATTCACTGTTGAATTCTACAAGAAATTTAGGGAAGACTTAATGCCAACACTCCTCAAACTCTTCAATGAAATTGAAAGGGAAGCAAGTCTCCCTAACTCATTCCTGGAAACAAATATTACACTAATACCAAAACCAGAGAAAGACCCAACCAAAAAAGAAAATTACAGGCCAATCTCCCTAATGAACATAGATGCAAAAATCCTCAATAAAATACTGGCAAATAGAATACAGCAAGTTATCAGAAAGATTATACACCATGATCAAGTGGGATTCATCCCAGGAATGCAGGGATGGTTCAACATATGCAAATCAATAAATGTAATCCACCATATCAACAGGGCCAAGGACAAGAAGCACATGATCATCTCAATAGATGCAGAAAAAGCTTTTGACAAAGTCCAACACCCATTCATGATAAAAACCCTACAGAAAATCGGAATAGATGGTCTCTACCTCAACCTGATAAAAGCCATATACCATAAACCAACAGCCAACATCTCACTGAATGGAGAAAAACTGAAAACTTTCAACCTAAAATCAGGAACAAGACAAGGATGTCCATTATCACCACTCCTATTCAGTATAGTTCTGGAAATATTAGCCAGAGCAATTAGACAAGAGAAAGAAATAAAGGGAATAAGGATAGGAAAGGAAGAAGTGAAATTATCGTTGTTTGCAGATGATATGATACTCTACATAGAAGACCCCCAAAAATCCATTAGAAGACTTCTAGAAGTAATAACCAAATTCAGTAATGTAGCTGGATACAAGGTGAACACTCAAAAATCAATAGCATTCCTGTACACAAACAACAAAGTCACTGATAGAGAAATAAGGGAAACCACACCCTTCACTATAATACCCCAAAAAATGAAATACTTACGAATTAATCTAACAAAGGAAGTAAAAGATCTATACAGTGAAAATTACATTATTCTAAAGAAGGAAATCGAAGAAGATCTCAGAAAATGGAAGGATATTCCCTGTTCACGGATAGGAAGAACAAACATCGTGAAAATGGCCATTCTCCCAAAATTATTATATAGGTTTAATGTAATCCCAATCAAAATACCGCTTGCCTACCTCACAGAGCTATAGAAAGCATTCCTGAAATTCATCTGGAACCAGAAAAGACCTAGAATAGCAAAGGCAATTCTGGGCAATAAAGGGAAGGCAGGAGGCATCACAATCCCCGACTTGAAACTATACTTCAAAGCTACTTGATAAAATCAGCATGATACTGGAATCGAAACAGACCTGAAGATCAATGGAATAGATTAGAAGATACAGCCACAACTACAAACACACTTAGCCACCTCATCTTTGACAAAGGGGCCAAACATGTACATTGGAAGAAAGATAGCCTCTTTAACAAATGGTGCTGGAGAAACTGGCTTTCTATATGCTGTAAACTAAAACTAGATCCATGCCTATCACCATGCACTAAAATAAAATCAAAATGGATCAAAGATCTAATTATTAAAACAGAGACACTAAACTTACTAGAAGACAGAGTAGGTAAAAATCTTGATGACATAGGAGTAGGCAGAGAGTTCATGAATAAAAATCAAATTGCACCGGAAACACTTTGCAGAATCAACAATTGGGATCTCATCTTACTAAAAAGTTTTTACATGTCAAAGGAAATCTCCAACAGAGTGAAAAGAAAACCCACGAACTGGGAAAATATCTTAGCCAACTGTCCATCAGACAAAGGACTTCTATCTAAAATGTATAAAGAATTAAAAGAAATCAGGCCTCCAAAATTCAAGGACCCAATCCAAAAATGGGCATCTGGGATGAATACACACTTCTCAGAGAAAGAAATACAAACGGCAAATAAATATATGAAAAAATGTTCCACATCAATTGACATTCAGGAAACAAATTAAAACAACACTGAGATTCCATCTCACTCCAGAAAGAATGGCCAAGATTAAAAAAATCGACCAACAACAAATGCTGGAAGGACTGTGGGGAAAAAGGAACTATTCTCCACTGTTGGTGGCAGTGTAGACTGGTGCAACCACTATGGAAGTCAGTGTGGAGATTTCTCAAGAAGCTAGGATTAGAGATCCCATTCAACCCAGCTATACCACTTCTGGGAATTTTCCCAGAAGAACTGAAAACATCATACCACAGTGATATCTGTGCACCCATGTTTATAGCAACCCAATTTGTAATAGCCAGATCTTGGAAACAACCCAAGTGCCCATCAATCAAAGGCTGGATAAAAAAGATATGGTATTTTTATACAATGGAGTACTACTCGGCTATTAAGAAAGATTGCATTGAGACTTTTATAAGTAAATGGTCACGACCTGAGACCATACTCATAAGTGAGATAAATCAAACCCACATGTGTAAATACAGTATTGTCTCACTAGTGTAAGAAACTGAAAAAATATATATGATCCAAAATCTGTAATAAATAGTATGTAAGGGTAAAAAACAGCTCGAAGAGCAAAAGTAATTGGGAAGGGAAAAGGGGAAAAGAGGGAAGGGAAAACAAAAAGATATAAATCTGTATATATGTATATGTAAGATAACTAAAGCAAACACACTGCTGAATATGTTTGTTATGGATAAAGAACAATTAATACTCATATGATTGGATGAATTATACATGTCTATATCCATTAATGTAAACAACCATTTTGAAGGTAACGATATGAAATATTGCAACCACTGTCAAATTTCTATCCTGTTTTGTAAACCTGTAATATTATTGTTGTGTATTTACTCTAAAAAAAAAGAGTGGCATCTAAGTGTCAAGCAAAAGAGGTATTTGAAACATGGTGATGTCCATGGAGAACTAGCAACTGGCACACTGTGGAGTGTACAGCATAATCATACTCCATTGAATCTTGTTCATTGTCTCTCAAAGGATATCCTTAGTATAGTTTCTTTGATGATGAAAACTTTTGTGGAAAAGGAGTCATGAGGAGAAAGCAGAAACATGCAAGGTTTGTAATACAGAGAGATTTTTATGAACATATAAGGTAGAAAAAGAGGGCCAGCTTACAGCTACATGGGTAATAGTAGCTGAGAACTCACTAGGCATTTTCTTGTAATCATCTCAAGAGCCTACAAGGTAAAAATTAGTAACTTTTCTATTTTGAAGAGGATAGAATTAGTCCCCCAACAAAGAAAGATGACTAATTTGTTCGTGGTCTCATAGTGTGGATTTGAACACAGTACATCTACCTTAGGGTCCACTCTTTGACTGGGCCTTTGGACCTGCCAAGATCATATGTCAGTTATAGGCAAATGAAACAAAAGTAGAGAAGTAATGCCAAGGTCAATCAAAGACAACAATAAAAATTTTGGATGAAAATTAAATCTAACCTAAGTAAATTCTGTAAAGAAAGAGAAAAAGAAGCTAAAGAAGCAGAGCATAAGAAACAATGGGGTAGAATTCAATTATGAACAAATAGTAGAATTCAAGGACCCTCGCTTGCCTCAAAAGGTAGTCATGGCTTTAAAATTCTGAATATACAGCTGAGCCAGACATACGTAAGTGGAAGGAGACTGCATCCTTTTCCGACCAGAAGAGAGGTATCCAAAGCGAATGCATTCACCATGAACTCCCTTAGGGAGACAAGCTCCCATGGTCATGGCTGTTTTCAAGTAGAAAGGGTAGGAACTGGAAGTTCTATTACCCCCATCAAGACACTTGTTAATTTGAACATCTGTTTCTAGGGTGTGATGTCCACCTCACCACACTTGAAACCCCATTAAAGATTATTCTTGTTTTCTTCATTTTTATACCATGATATTTAGCATGTACTCCTTAAAGGTAATCTGGTATGGCATATTCATTGAACATGGGAAGAAACTGTGGTTTAAATAGATACATGAATTTTTCTGAGATCACATCAGAAGGGCATGCACTGTGCCAGCCTTTGGAGCCCTGCTTAAGACTTTTCAACTGCTCTCTATCATGCCATTTTTTAATTTATGAGGATCTCCCAAAAAATCTTCATCTGAACCAAATCTGAAAAGAAGTCAGAGGCTGGAGAGACTTTTAGTATCCCTGCTGTGTCTATTCTCCTCCTTTGTGATACAGTGATTCTCTGAATTTTAATCAGAAACAAGGGTGACACTTCTCAGTCTTCCTTGATTCTGGACTGGACCAAGTTGGAAGAGGAGAAGAGGAGAAGGTGACATAACTAACTCCTGAGACACGGGATTAATCGACAAGGAATAGTCTCTTCTTTCCCTCTTCTTCCCCAATGCTGGATAGCTGATGCACCTGGGAGTATGTGGGGCCACAAGGATGACGGTGCCTCTCTAGGGTTTGGGGAGCAGCAATTTGAAGGTGTCTTTGATTCTGATGTCCTGGGGCCTCCAGAAATGTTCTGAAATATCTCCTGATTAAGTCATTACTCTATCTGAGTACCCAAATGTATGCTTTATCCAATAGAGAACATTTCCCCTTTTTAACTTAAATTCGTTCTTGAAGTATTTTTGGTCAATGAGATGAAAGCTTTGCAATAGTGACAGTAAAGGGCCGGGGATTTAGCTCAGTAGTTTATGCGCCTGCCTGGCAGGCATGAGGTTACGAGTTTGATCCCTGGTACCAAAGAAAAAAAAATAGTGACAGTAAAGGAAGAAACCACAAACGGGCAAAAAACTCCAGTGGAGATGAAAGGAACAATGACTCACTGATATTTACATAGAAACAGAAAAAAAAAACTCCAAGCAGTAGAAAGATACAAGGGATAGGAGAAAAGTGTTCCGTTTGCCAGGAGGATTCTCACTCCATCCTTCTGTACTCGGTTTGGCATCACAAAAGTGTGCCTTCCATGACCTTCCTCAGTGAGATCTTTTTTTTTTTTTTTTTTTTTTTTAACTGTTTCTGGTTGAACTGAGCCACTGGGAGATGCTGTCAGGAGACTGATGGACAAGAGGACAGAGATTTGGATATTTTCACTTCATTGCTTTTCAGGGGGTGCTGGCATTAGCAATGATAGTGCTTCTCCCCGCTTCGTCATCCTCTCCTACTGCTGCAACTTCATACAAGACTACACTCTCTGGGGAATGATTTTTTTCCTTTATCCTTTTAAATTTAGAGCTGGAAATAATACATCACTGTTCTTTATTAAGGGTGCACACCTGTTCGTTATTTCTTTCTCTTAACTCTTCTCACTTTTTAAAAATGTTTTTGTCTGTTTGATACAGGGTCTTACTATGCAGTGCAGGCTGAACTTGAGTTCACTTTGTAACCCAAGCTGATCTCAAACTCGCAATGATTTTCCTGCCTTAGCTTCCTGAGTGTTGCGATTACAGGCATGCACTACCATGCCTGGCTCTTCTCATTTTTGTAAACAGTCCGCTAAAACAAGACTCCTCCATTATTCTTATTTGAACCAAATTTCTCTTTCTGGCCCTCCTGAAGAATGCAAAGGAGAACAACTTTGATAAGGTAGTAAAACAATAAAAATTAGGTGTCTAGAAGTTTAGTTTTGGGCAACAATGAAGTTGGTTACCTAGCATTTTACATGAATGTAAGAGGCAGCAATGTCCCATGACAAAGATTTGAATAGTTAGCATAAAGGGAAGAACATGGCAAGATGAAAGGGAAAGGGAGCGAGGAGGCCTACTTGACCCTATTCCAAACTTCCACAGTTGGTCTGCCTGCCTTGGGTTTGCAGAAAGAAGCATCTGTCTGCTGCCTTTTACTGAAGGAAGCACCATGTCCTCCTGCGTGTGCACCACAACGTGAAAAACCCAGTGTGTGGACTCAGAGAAAATACTTCAGTTGGAACTCTAACAGTCTGTGTACACCCTTCCTCACCTGTCTGCCATGCTTCTGTCCGGCGTTGGAGAGACGAGCATTCTGAAGAAGAAGAGTCTTTCTCGGATTGAGTGGCAGCACAATACACTTCCTTGATCTCAATCAGAAGATGATTTCAGGAGCTGGAGCAAAAACCGGACAGCGAGTGATACTTATTAAGATTCTAGACAGGCTTGTGACTTCCTGTACAGGGACTAAGAATAGATCAGACACCGAAGCCATCTGAGACAAGACCTCCCTCATTGTCACTCACTCATCAGTCTCTGCCATCCTGTCGTGTCCTATCAGTAATCGCTCTTCTGTCCATTATTTGCCAACTGAAATCCTACTTAGTGTGGTCAAGCAATGTGAGCCTTCATGGTGGAGCTTTGTAACTAAAGAACATAATACACACATTGTCAAGTCATGCAAGGCTCACCATGGGCTTGACTCCTTCTTATATTTTTGGCAGTTTCTTTATCATAGCAGTAAGACAAACAAAGAAATAAAAGTACGCAAGGTCAAAATTTTTCTATATCCCAATCTCTGGTGGCCACTGCTTGCTACCTTTACCATTTTTATTTGTGCTATTAGTATTAGCTCAATACATTTTTATTTCAATTTTTAATTTATCAGTATGAACAAGTGACTCTACTGACCTCCTTATAAAATAAAAAGTTTTTTAGCATCCATAACATTTCCTTCTTTTTCCTTCATTTGTCTCATGAAATTTGCTATTTATTTTGATTTAGCTGAGATATTAAAAATTAATAATAGGAAGTATCTCTTCTTATACCTTGCTCTATAGTAATTTTTGGCTATTTATCTTTCTTTTTTTATTTTAGCAGGACAGAGCCTTCACCTGAACTACATCCCCAGCCCCCTCTCTTTTTCTTTGCCATGTCAATACAGGGCCTCACTAAGCTCCCCAGGCTCACAAAGTTGCCCGGGCTGGGCTTGAACTTGTGATCCTCCCACCTCAGACTCTCAGAGTGCTGGGATCATGGGGCTGTGCCCCACATCCATCTATTGTTCTTACTGCAATTGGAATTAAAAACAGAGTCAGACATGAATTTTGCAGTAGAATGTTATGAGGTTTGTTTGTTTGTTTTTTAATCATTTCCTTTTTCCCAAGGTTCATGTGATTGATGGCTTTGTCCCCAAGGTGACTGTACCAAGAAGTTCTGTGGAAACTTTCAGTGGTGGGATCTTGTGGGAAGGCCTTAGGTCATGGGAGGAACTCTCAGAGGGTAGCTCCCATGTGACCCCTTGAGTGGTAGGGAGAGGATTATTGTAAGAGGAACAAACTTCACACCACCCAGATCGCTATGACTGCTGGCTGGGTAATGTGATCCTTTCTGTTCTCATGCTCCTTCTACCTGGCATGGGACATTCCAGAACTTATGTTGCTCCATTTGAACTTTCAGCCTCCAAACCTGCGAGCTAGACAAACGTTTTTATTTCATAAATGCCCTGTGCCTTTTATTTCACTCTAGTAATGAAAAGCTTCTAATATAGAAGTTATCTTAATAAAATATTCGGAAGTGGTCTTCAATAGGTTAATTCAGGAAATATGTGATAAGTACCTTGTTATGACCTGAGTCGTGCCCACCCAATTTTCATATGTGGAAATTCTAATGGCATTACTCAAATATGATGAAGTCTTTGAAGAGTGGCTAAGTTAAGATGAAGACATTAGGGAGGGCTTTATCCAACATGAGAGGTATCCATACGAGAAGAGGGGGTTAAGGCACAAATACACTGAGGGGAGGTCATAAGCAGACAGGAGGGAAGCGGAACCCACCTGCGAGTCCAGGAGAGAGACCTCAAAGGAAACCATAGTGAGATACAACACACAACTCTAAAAAATTGCTGAATTTAAAAATCAGTCACGATTTCAAATGTTGGCAAGGATTTGGGGAAACTAAATTTTCATATATTGCTGGTAGAAAAGTAAAATGACTCACCCTGTCTAGAAAATCTTCTGTGTTATATGGCGAAGTTAAATGTGCATGTCCTATACCATCCAACGTTTGACCCCTGGTGCATGTCCCAGAGAATGGAAAAGTATGTTCATTTAAAAGCTTGCACTCAGATAGATGTTTATTGTAGCAACTGGAAACACCTAAATGTCCAACCATTTGTGAATACTGAAACGAAGCTTAGTACATTCTTATAACGGGATATCACTATGCAATTTTAAGAAATCAACAATAGGAGATTCAAGATGACTGACTAGAGCTGCCCAGAACTCACATAGTTACCCACAAAGAAAAATTACAATAACAAGCATTCAGCTGCTTTTCTACATAAATGATCTTTTTTGACATCAGCAAAAGAGACTAGAAACTAGTAAGGCATAGAGACCCAGGACAACAGCATAATAAGAAAAATAAAACATCCAGTTGCCTAGTAGCTGAAGGAGAGTGAGTTGTGAGTCTCTCCTTTGTAAAGGTAAGAGTGAAAAAGTCCCATCAAACTATCAGTGTGGACACTAGCAATCTAGCTATTGGATGGTTTCACAATCCTCACAGCCCTGCAGCCCACCTAGGTTAGTAACTTGAAATCTGCACAGTGATCTAACTTTGGAAAAGGATCTCATACATCCCAGGGGTTTCCAGCCAGTACTGATGTTGAGACATAAGCTACAGTCTGAATTTGGACTGCTCTACAAATCAGGAACTCCTGCATGTTCTCATCTCTGAGCATGGTGGTAGCAGGAGGCAGCAGCCTCACCAATCCAACTTGGTCCAGCAAAGTGACTGTGAGCTAAGCCCCCTGAGTGACCTGCACAGACAGGGATGGGTGGTGGGACACAGGTA
Source organism: Dasyprocta punctata (assembly GCA_004363535.1). Taxonomy (NCBI): domain Eukaryota; kingdom Metazoa; phylum Chordata; class Mammalia; order Rodentia; family Dasyproctidae; genus Dasyprocta; species Dasyprocta punctata. The sequence goes on along the minus strand of RJWM01045296.1, from coordinate 3,901 downwards.
TGCCACTCTCCAGAACCAGGAAATAAGGTCATTTTTCCTCTGAGACCAAGGGTGTAACCAGCCACATGGGCCTCAGTGTCGGGAGAGAAGAAAGGTGTTCATGTGGATCCTCCCACCTTTATCCCACTCACCATGCTCAGGTTCTGTTACTGAGAGAACAGGATGAGAACACTGCTGTCCCCACTGCTCTCAAGGCCTCCTGAGGAGGCCTTGAACAACCCCATGGCTCCTGTTGTCACCACACGTGAGGGAGGTTGGGGAAAACCTCCAACTGTGCCACACCCATCTCCTGTGCCTGTGTGGGCAAGGAGGCCCAAGAAGAACTTTGACATGTGCCAAATGACTGAGGCACAAATTGAGAATTTGTTGCCAGTTAGACTGTCTTGCTAGAAAATATCTTTAAATGACACATAATAAAATTATATATGTTCATAGTATGTAGCATGGCATTTCGATGCATGTGTATAGTGTGTAATGATCATATCACTATAACTGATCTATCACCTCAAACATGCTCAAACGTGAGTCGGGAATATTCAAAAATCCTATTAGCTGTCTTGAAATATTCAATTCATTGTTTTCAGTCATAGTTGCTACAGAGCATCCAAGTTACTTCCTCTACCCTAATGCAACTCTGTACCTATTTGTGAACTCTTCTTCATCGCTCCCTCCTCTTCACTTTCTCAGGGTCCAGGGGACACTATTATAGTCTCTACTTCTTAAAGAACAATTTTTTTTTCTACAGAGAGAAGTAAAATGATGTAGATAAGAAACAGAACTGCATAAAGAAAAACATTCAAAAAGGAATAGATCTGTTAAAATATCTTCAATTTCTCTTACTTCTAACAAATCTAACATAAGTTTGTTCAAAAGAATAACAGCAGCAATATTGAATAATGACAGCTTATGGGTAAGTGAAAGACAGATGGTGGTAATGTTAGAAGAATAGGCCAGAAGAACTGGAAGTGCTCTGTAATAGTGGTAACTGTACTATTCATGAACAAGTATACTGTTAATTGAAAGTAGATTTAGTTTAGCTGTAAATGTATGTTGTAAATTCTAGGGTAATCATTAGACAATTTTTTTAAAGAAATGTACTGAACATGCTGAAAGAGACAAGAAAAGATAATCATAGAAAATATTTGGTTAGGGTGATCTCTGCCTGGAAACCAGTGCCAAGCAGGGCCTACTGCCAGAGTGGGGACAGCCACACCCAAGCCTCTCTCTGCATGTCAGCACCATTCGTGGACTGCGAAGGGAGAGAACCAGACCTCACCAGGAAGCGATCCCAGCAGGAAAGTCATATCATTTTCATTATTTTGTTGGATTGGGTTTTATTCTCTTTTGTTTTGTTTGATTATGTTAAATCTGATGGCATGAGCAGTTATTTGAAAGATAGCAAGACATATTATGGTAGCCATTTTGGATTTACTATTGGCTTGTTTTGAAGTGCTTTACTGCATCCATTGTTTTGTTTTTATTGTTTCTATTCTGTTTTGTGCTGTTCGATTTTCACTATGTCTGAAGGTATCCACAGCTATCTTGAAGACAATAAAAGGTGTTATGGTAACTATCGTTGGTTTCATAAGGTTTTGAAGTTCTGTATCACATAGACTGGTTTATTTTGATTGGTTTCATTCTGTATTATTTTCCTCAGTTTTATCCTCTTTAAAATAAAAAAAAAAGAAAGAAAATGTTCAGTTAAGTCCTAAAAGGCAAAAGAGGGTGGAATACAAAAGATAAAGGCAATGCATAGAATATAGTTTCACATAGGGTAGACTGACTAATAATAATCAATTTAATGTGAATGGTCTAAAATAGCAATTATAAGACAAAGACTATTGGATTGGTTTTATTGCTGTTATCGTTGTTAAAGGAAACAATCTAGCTTGAGGATGGCTCCAAAAAAGTCTTAAAGATAAAGATATAATAGATTCAAATAAAGAAGTAGAGAGAGATAATACCAAATTAATCTTAATCTAAAAACAAGAGAAAACTTATTAATTTCAGACTTATCATACTTTGCAACATGAAAAACTATCAGAAATGTAAATGATCAATTGACCCCATAGCAAACATAATAATTCTAAGGTGTATTATCCTACACAGAATGACAAAATATATGAGGCAAACCCTGATATAAATGCAAGGATAAATATATTAATCCAATCCATTGAGATTCTAACGTTCCTCTTTTGATAATTATCAGATCCAGCAGGCAGAAAAAAAAATCAGAATTGAATCAAATAGCCTCATCAATCAACTGGATCTGATTGGTATCCAAGAATTTAATCCAGTAATAGCAATCCATCTTGTCAGGTTCATAGGAACATTCCTCAAAATCAACACTGTGCAGGCAATAAGACAAACCTTAAAAATTCAAAAAATAAAAATCATACAATTTTTGCTTTGAGATTATATGCAGTCAAGACACCCATAACAGAAATATAGCTTAAAAAAATCCCAAAACATTTGGAAGCTAAATGACAACACTTTTAAGAATAATAAATATTAAAGAGCTCTCACCGGAAATGAAATTTTTTTCTACTACATGAAAAGCTTTTAAAATTATCAAAATTTTTGACACGCAGTACAAGTAGCCCGTCGAGGGATATGGTAGAGAAGAAAGGGGCTAAAATGATTGAATATAAGTGTCTAGCATTTGCCTCCTCCTCTGGAAAGAAAAACCAAAACAACAACAAAAAATTCCTTTCAAGGTGGGTGCCCAAGGGAGAACACAGAAAATTAGCAAGGAAGACATGGGAACCCCGAAAGGCACAGAAATCTGACAGTACAGTTAGCAGAACAAGCATATCTGCAAATTTGACTCCAAACCCACAGGTGGGGGAACTCTAATTTTTTAGAGAAAAGAGTAAGTGGATAGTCCCAGCAGACCCTGTCTCCATGATGCTGACTGCTTAGCAATCCTAACTCCTAGAGGGATCTACAGTTGTGCAAGAATTAGAGTCACTAAAGTGAAATATCTAGAGTTCGCATGGTAGTTTTGCTACAGGAATAGAACACGCATTGTCTCCTCCACAATGCCCAAAACACGGCTTACATGTTGACTTCTTTAGAAAGGAGCAACTGCCAGAGTTCATATTGACCTAGGACACATAAGCTTTATCATACATCCCTGGAACTGTACAGACATTCCACTACCCTAGTAAAAAGGACAAAATGCAGCTGAACTCAGGAGTGCAAGTGTGACCCCAGGGCCTTAGCCTACTCTGTAGAGGATAAGTAGTTCAAGATCAGAGTAGACATTTAAAGGTGGACTACAAAAAGCCGTGCAAGAGGTTGACAAAACGAAGAATTGGCTTTTGAAAAGATAAATTCTACTGACTTTTAACTAGACTAGCCAAGAAAAAAGGGATGAAAAAGCAGATGCTATAATCGATAACACACAAATAAATGTCAACAAATTGGAAACACTTAACTACATGAATACTTTTCTGGACACAGACAACCTACCAAATCGAATCATGTAAACTGAACCCCTGAACAAAACAACTAGGAATATTGAAATTGGGTCACTAATTTTAAAAAAAAGTTTTCCAGAAAGGGAAATGCAAAAGCCTTTTTGAGATATCTAATCACTGCAGGTAGCTTCACTGCTGAACTATATAAAAGAAAATACATATCAATTTTTTGTGAACATTTCAAAAAACTGAAAAGAAGAAAACTCTTCCAAACTCATTCTCTGGTCAGCATTATCCACATACAGAAAACAGAAAAGAAGAATGAAAACTCTAGATCCCCATCCTTGATCCAAATAGATACAAAAATCCTCAGCAAAATACTAACAAAGTGAATTAAACAGCACATCAAAAAGGTCACCCATCATAATCATTTATCCCAGGGGTACAAAGATGGTTCAAAGTTTGAAAATCAATAAATG
>RJWM01045295.1:0-12777 GCA_004363535.1 Dasyprocta punctata | reverse complement strand
TGACAGCTTTTAGTATTTTGTTCTTGTGCTGTATTTCTGATACCCTTATTATTATATGTCTGGGTGAGGATTTATTTTGGTTGTGGTTAATTGGGGTTCTGTATGCCTCAGTTACCTGTATTTCAGATTCTCTTCCCATGTTTGGAAAGTTTTCTGCTATTATTTCTGTGAATAGTCTTCGCAGGTCATTAGTATTGACAGCTGCTTTTTCGTTTATACCTATTAATCTTATGTTATTTTCTTGGCATCATCTTGCAGCTGTTGAATTGTTTCCTGGTTCCTTACTATTTTTAGGAGATCTTTTCTTTCACGGCCATGATCTCCCATGCTGTCTTCAAGATCTGAGATTCTATCTTCAGCTTCATTTAAGTGGTTTTTCAAACTTTCCGTGGAGTTTTTCATTTCCTGCATTTCCCTTTGCATCTGTTTCATGCATTCTGTTTGTGTCTCATATTGTTCACTCAGGGTTTCGATCATTTTCTTAAGTTCTTCTATTTTTTTATCTTGCTCTTCTTTAGATGCACACAACATTTTTAATAGTGATTCTCATTTCATTTTTTAGCTGAGAGAATATTTCTGATTTGAATTTCTTTATAGCTTCATCAAGCTGTTTCTTTATTGCATTTTCTATCATTTCAGAAAGTCCCTTTGTGTGACTCCCACTGTCTTCCATTTCAATGTCTCCTGGGCTTGTTCTTTGTGGGCTGGGGGACAGAGTCTGCCTCTTGGTCTTTTGTTTTGTCATTTTCTTCTAGAACCTATGTGGCCCTGTGTCCTGTGAGGCTGACGGGGCATTCCCGTGAGGGTCCCGCCGATTCTTGGATCACGGTAAATCACAGGACCCGATCCATTTGGGCCCTGCGTGCAGCAAGGGAGGGGGGCCTCCCGGGGCATGCGGGTGGAGCCTCTGCCTTAACTGGGTGGGAGGCCAAGGCCTCCCGGTCCCAGGTTGTTAGGTGGAGTACACCCGAGTGATGCCGCCCAGAGCCCGGGTCTGTCTGCAAGTTCAGAACGACAACCGCTTTCTGAGTGGTTAATTTTAGACTACTAATATTAACATCCCATTACTGAGATTCGTAATTAAACCTATTCCTGAGATACTGTTAACTGTCAAAAGTCTTCATCCTCCAAATATTCTTCCAGAAGACTTTGGTTTGTAGATTATTCCCCGCCTCCACCCCTGCAAGTTGCAGCCCCTATACATTAAAACTCTGCAGGTATCTCACCAACCCTCTGTGCAGTTTGGGAAAGAACTGAACAAAAGTATTTTAAGCAAGTGCATTTCTTGACCCTTAACAAAACTGATCCTGAATTGTTACATTCATACTCAAACAATCCAACCACTGAAAAGAAAATTTATTCTTTCATTCAGAAAAAGGACACACAGGACTAAATACAGCCTCATACATGCAGTCCCCACATGCATTTAATAAAGAAGGAAAAAGAGGTACCAGAAACACAGCTCAGCGGCACAGCACCTGCCTGGCAAGCACGAGGTCCTGAGTTCAATTCTCGGTACCAAATATTTTTTAAAAGAGAAAAAAGAAAGGGAGAGCTAGATTTCAGGTGTGTCCTAGCTCTTCAGTCTTATGGAGAAAATATATATGACAGCCCTAAAACTCACTTTTCTAGGTCTGAGTCTCACTCTTTATACTTTACTAGTTCTTTTTTCTCATTTCCTTTCACCTGGTTGTGCACCCTCCGGATGGGCAGTTTGCAGTTTTGTCATTTTTAACACCTTTCCTTTCCTTTTCATTGCTTACAGTACCTACCACCAGGACCACTCAAGGATCTTTTGTTAGACTGAACTTGAACTCCAAGGTTGCTGTGTCTTAGAAATTTCCAGATTCAAAAGAACAAATCATAGGTGACAAAAAATGCACAATTCTTGTGTAATCCACTGCTTACAGATACTATAAGCAATTTTGGCACTGATAGTCATTATATCAGTTTACTGTTTCTTCAAATCCTTAAAAACAGAAATAATCAAATACCATAAAATTTAGAAAATCACTAAAAAGAGAAGATCAAATGAGATAATACATAGGAAGTTTGAAAATCTTTTGAAAAAGTTTGAAAATCTTAAGTACTAAAAATCTATTGGGTATCATTATAACTTATTATTTTTAGGATTCAATCAACTACATAAAGCATCACAATTGGACAAGTTTCCTGCCTACCATTCCATTTGGTCCATTGCTGAAAGCCCAATTATTCTTTACAAAAACAAAATTCATATTCATATTACATTATGATGTTTATAATTTGACATAAGCCACAGACATCTTTGTTAATATCCCAAAGACTTTTTAAACAGAGAAAATAAAGATATTTATAGCTACTAAGGTTTTATGCAGTTTTCTTAGCCTCTTTTTCATAACAAAAACAATACCTGCCCTCCCAATTTTGCATTCTGTGTTAACTGTACGTCCATCAAGACGTAAAACACAGTCACTGACAAAGATGAAGGATCACTCACACATCACAGATACATGTCTGTGTATGCATGTGTGCTCTTCCCAAACCAAATTAATATCATCAAAAAGGAAATCTTTAAGGAACACATTTGGCAAGAAAGTAAACAGATCCTGGCTTATTTTTTCAGTTCCACTGATGAAATCTCCCAGTGCTGTTGGGTCATTTCAGTCAACTCTTATTCCTGATTGACAGTAATGGCTAGTTTTAAAATCTGGCTCACAGCTTCTAAGGTAGCTTTTGTAGCTTTTCCATAGTTTTCTGTAGCTGCTTTATCTCTTTTACAAACCTGAAGAAAAAAATCCTACATGAAAATTTTCCAATTAAATTTCTTAACATCTCCAGTAAAGTTAAGGCCTAATTTAAAAAGCATGTGACACCCCTATTTTTCTAATGAATGTGTCAAATTCAGCATCTGTGCCATCCTTCTCATGTACCTTTCTGGCCAGGAAAAGCTACAAAGCCCAAACCTCCTTGCAGCAAGTTACCATGTATGATTTAGCTTCAAGTTGCTCTATACTAGACTTCGGGGCTGGAAAATAGAGTCAGCAGCAGTGTGGTTTCAAAACAGCATTCTGAAGCCAGATGTGGCTGTGTACACTCGTAATCCCAGCACTTGGGAGACTGAGGTAGGAGGATCACAAGCTCAAGGTTAGCCTGGACTATAGAACGAGTACTCTGTGTCAACAAAACAAAACAGCAAAATAACCACAACAAACAGAATTCTGTGAGGAATGTCTATTAGCTTGGCAGGAATGCTCTTCTCTATCCTTCTCAACTATTTCATTCTTCATATGATCCATACTGAAAGTGTAAATCCTAATTTCACAAACAGAATAATTGCTAAAAGAGAATCTAGCAGGCAATCTCTAGAAGATTAATCCTATTTGATTTTCACCTATTTTCAAAACAGTCTGTATGGTGCCTAAGGTATACAAGTGAAATTAGTATCGTGGTATATTAGTCTCTTTTCTGTCACTGGGATGAAATGCCCAATAGTCATAATAAAAAGAAGATACTTGGTTTGGCTGAAGATTTCAGAGTTCAGCCCATCGTTGCAGTCTCCAAGGCAGAAACAGCAAGGTAGGCATGTCAGGGGAAAACTGTTCTACCTATGGCAGCCAGGAAGCAGAATGAGAAGTTCATAAATTCATAGCTCAATGTGCCGTTTGGAGTCAGGGCTTGATCAGAAGAGGTAAGTGACTGGGAGCATAAACTAGAAGGGTATATTCCTATTCCCAGCTCCTCTCTTCTCTCTCTGCTTCCTGGACATTTTGCCCCATTAATGGTAAAGGAACCAGTATACATGGTATTAAATGCTAACCATGTTAAGACTCCTAAGTTGATGCCTTCAGGCCTAACTGCCAAGTCCCAACGTCATATATCCAGGGTAATTCCTTAAGATTGCCATATTGATGTCTGATAATGTGAGCAAGGCAGGAAAGGAGCTCAGTGTCTCCTGCCAAACCTTGCTCCAATCTTGCCCATTTTAGTTAATGGGCCAAATATAGGACTCTTCCATGATGCCTCTCTCCTTCACCCTCCTTCTGTGGTGTAAATTCATTGATAAATAATCTTGGTTCTACATTTAATGAACACTGAAATTTGCCTTTGTCTCCCACTTCTTTAGACTACTTCCTTCTTCTGCTACACTGTCACAGTCATCTCCCAACTGGATGCTATGCTTCCCTTTCTCTTCTCCTTTCCTGTAATCCATTTTCCACCCAACAATCAGAGTGAGTGTTTAAAAATATAAATCAGATATTGTTTCCTGATTAAAGCCCTCTAAGTGTTTCTCTTGTGTTGAGCATAAAAGATAAACAGTCTATGGTGTTTGCAGGGCTCTACCATATGCTCTACCTCTGCCTCACTCCCCATACCACCTCTCTCCACTCCTTCTGGCAGATACATGGACTGTGTTCTGTTCCTCAGATGGATCAACCATGTTCCAACACAAGGCCTTTGTATTTGAGCTTTCTTTGCTTAGGATGCTCGTCCCTCAAATCTTTTCCCTGATGACTCTTTACCATCTAGGTTTTACTTCAGAAGTTGATTCAGAGTCAGGAATGGTGGTGCCTATTCATAATAATCCCAGCACTTGGGAAGCTTAGACAGGAGAATCAGAAGTTTGAGGCTAGCCTGGGCAACGTAGCAAGTTCAAAGCCAACCTGAGTTATACACCAAGACTCTGTCTCAAACAAAAATAGTTGATCCAGGGGGCTTCCCTTGATCACCCACTCTGAAACAGAATCCTCCACTCCACTTATGATCAAATTACCACTTATTCATAGCCATCATCATGATTTAAACAATATTACTTTGTTTACTATTTCTATTTCCCTCACTAATATGTAAGTTGTATGACTTCAGAAAATGTCCTTCGTTTTGCAAGATTGTATTGCTAGCACCTAGAAAAATATTTGCACAGTAATAAATGTTTGTTAAGTGAACAAATATCTTGCTTTTCCAACAAACCATTTCTTTTAACAAGATCCTCTCCTTCCAGGGAGGCCTGCTAAGTCCAAGGAGTTACTATCTTCTTAGAGACAGACCCAAAAACCTGTCCAGCTAGCTAAGGAAGTGGTTTTCCAGCTTCTTTATTTATATCCCTCAAGAGAACCCTGGAAAATAGATATCTCACCCACTTTCATTTAATCTGGTATTGTTAAAAGACTTGGAAAAACTGAATCTTTATTGATGTTATTCCAACACAGTGTTGTTTTACTTAAAGTGCTATTACATACTTTGAAATACAATTTTCTGCAAATCTTGAAGCTGCAAGAATACCTCATTTAGGAAACCATGTGTCATATCTCATTCTCAAGGCAAACTTCATTGTCAAAAAATTAACCAAATCAAACTTACTTTCTATCAGGAAAATTGGTGTTCATTTTTCTGTTCATATTTTTGTGTCAATAAGATGGTCCCTTGTAACCCTTTTCTTTTTTTAATTGAATCCTAGGATATATGATTAATAAATAAAATACAAAGCTCTACCATAGGTTTGTTGCCTGGATGAAAGATGTGCCATGATATTCCATCTTTTAATAATTCTCTATTTGATTACTCTTCAATAACTTGCCTTTAGGAACAAGGAATATTGTTATTAATAGGTGATAGAAGTGACTTTGTAGAAGTAAAGAAAAATCATCCCATTCTGTACTCTATATCTGAATATAGATATTCCTATGTATGTCAGTTAGCTTTCTGTTACTATAACAAAATATTCGAGGTAAAGATCTTATAAAACAAGAGGTTGTATTTTGGCTTCTAGTTTTGAAGGTTTCAGTCCATGCTTGGTTTATCCAGTTGTTTTGAGTCTGTGCAAAACACACATTGTAGTAGAAACATATGGTAGAGCAAAAGTGCTTACTTCATGAACAGGGATGAACATTTAAGATCCAAATTATAGTATCCTATCACTGGCCCCCAAGGGTTCATGTCCGTCTTACAATTAAAACTGCATTTAGTCCACTCCAAGGCACCTAAAAATCATCACTGTTCCTGTATTGCTCAAAAATACAAGTCCAAATTATCCTCTGAGACACAGGAAAACTCAGCTGTGACCCGTTTTTAAAAATCAAATATAGGTTACATATTTGCAAGATACATTTCAATTCCAACAGGGAAGAATAAGAAAACTATGAAAAAAATTGGATGAGGGCAGATGGAAGCCCAGAAGGACAAGCATTAACTCTATAACCAGTGTCTGAGCACACTGTAGCAGGATTTGGGCTCCCAAGGACTTGGAAAACCTGAACCCATTGCAGTCCACATCAGCCTGGCTTTACACGCTTCCTGTGGCTTCCCCCAGCAGGCATTCCTCACTGCTGACACCTCTATCTTCCCAGGGTCTTCATTGCTTCTTTAGCTTCACTATCATAGTACCATGATTCGTCCTGCTGGGAGGTTGATTTCAGGGACTCTGAATCTTTTGCAGAGCATCTGGCCTTTCCACACTAGCCTAGCATGCCATACTAGCCTTTCCTTTTGAATCTTGGTGGAAGTTGTCGTGGCCTCCTAACTCGTCATCCTGCATACCTATAAAACCAGCATTGTGTGGATGACACCAAGGTCTACCACCAGCATGAGTTGTCTCTACATTTGAAACGTGGCTGCAGTGGCCTCCAGGACCTTGCTGGCTAAATACAGAGAAATGAGTCCCAAGTCTGTCTTGAGTAGAAAGGGTGTCTCAAGTATCTCTTCTCAAAAGACTGCCCTGAAAATTCTTTTAAATAAATTTACACTTTGATTGTTCTTAACTTGTGATAGGTGAGGTGGCCATGCAGATTCTCAAGATGCCTTTATGGTATCCTTTCTGTTGTCCTGGTACAAGACTCTCAACTTCTTTTTAATGTTACTAATTTCTGCACCTTTCTTGGCTGCAGTTTTACATGCACACCCAAACCCTTAAACTTCTCAATTCTTTCTGCTCTACTCCTCTTTGCTCCTGCTCTCACTGTAAATTTGGTTAAATCCAACTGCCCATGTCCCTGTCTAAGTGTTCTGCTGCCTTTAAATCTCCATTACCAAGCCATAAAGCATCAGGGCATAGAAAACATGCAATCAAGTTTTTTCTTGATATAACAAATTTGGCCTCTAGTCTGATTTCCGATGAGCCTCTTTTCCATCTTCATCAGCATATCCTTCCCTGTAAGCATTTTAATTATCATTCTGGTCTTCCTGGCTTCCATCAGAATCACCAGAAAGCTCCACTTACAGCACTCTAGGCTTTCCTTCGCTTAATGCTCCAAAGTTTTTCAAACTTATGCAAACCAATTTCAAAGGATTCTCCAGATATCAGATACACAGCAATGACAAAGAATTCATTTCTTGGGACCAATTTCTTATGTCAGTTGGTTTTCTATTACTGTGACAAAATTTAAGAGAAAAAGTTGATTTAAGTGAAAAAGCTTATTTTGGCTCACAGTTTCAGAGATTTCAGTCCATGACAGGTTAGCTCTGTTGCTGTGAGTCTATGGCAAGGCAGCACCTTGTAGGGGAGCATGTGGCAGAGCGAAACCACACATTTCATGGCTAGGAAATGAAAGAGAGAGAAAGGGGCTAGGGCCCCACTATCTTGTGAGAGGTTGTCTTAGTTACTTTTTACTCGTTGCTGAGACAGAATACCTGATGCCCAAAATTAGGGAAGGAAAAGTTTATTTCTTACAGTTTCTCAGGAGTTTCAGTCCACACTTGGTTGGCTCCAAGGCAGTGTGGCATGGTGGGCCTGCCATTCATGGCAGCCACCAAACAGCAAGGCATGCAAACCCGGCAAAAGAGAGAGAGCGAAAGAGCAAGAAGAGGAAGACCCGTGTTCCTTTTGCCCTTACACTGTATGTCGGCTCCACCCCTGGCCGGGTGCAGCACTCACATCACCAATCCCAGTATTAGACAACAACAACAAACCAATAAGGAATGCCAGACTCAGCCCCATCCAAATTACGAGTCCTTGGGGGGACACAGGATCATCCAATACAGAGGTTATACCCCCCAGGGACCTAAAGACCTCCCCTAGGCCCATCTCCTCTCAATAGCACCACTCTAGAGAGCAAATCCTTATCACATGGAATGTCCATTGAAGGGCTTTTAAGATCCAAGCATAGCACATATTATTTGTAGGTTTGTTATTGTTGTTGTTGTTGTTGTTTGCTTTTCCAAGACAGGGTCTTGCTATGTTCAAGGCTTACTTTGAACTCAATATGTAGCCCAGGCTGGCCTTGAACTCATAGCAATTCTCTAGCATCAGCCTCTAGAGTAGAGGGATTATGAATGTGTACCATCATACCCAGCTAGCACCATTATATTTTTAACACTGTATTCACCCTCACAATATGGTATTATATGTGGTACATTAAGGTATAATGACAAAACTGGGCATGGCAGGACATGCCTGTAATCCCAGCACTGTGGGAGGCTGAGGCAGGAGGATTGTTGCAAGTTCAAACCCAACCCAGGCAACTTAGTGAGACCATGTCTCAAAATAAAAATTAAAAAGGCCTGGAAGTATAGTTCAGTGCAAAGATCCTGGGCTAAATCTTCAGTACTGCAAAAGGAAGGGCAGGAAAAGGAAGGAGGATAAAAGATGATGACAGAGAAATGTGTCAAGTCATACCACAGGCTTATGGTACTTAATTTAATTCTTACTTTACTTGATACTACTGAGTTACTCTCAGAGCTACATACTATAGAGTATTAACTTACATGATGGTGGAGAATATACCTGACACCCTCAGTTTAAAGGAAGAAAGGTTTAGTTTGGTTCCTGGCTTCAGAGGATTCAGTCAAATGGTCAGCTAGCTCCTGGGCAGAAACATCATGATGGAAGAGTATGGTTAGAGCAAAGGTGCCCACTTCATTGTGACCAGGAAATGTAGCAGAGAGGAAGAGCACCAGGGAGGAAAAGATCAGGTGTATTCTCCAAGGTCTCACCTCCATGACTCATCCACACACAGCCAGAAATGTGCTTTACTAACCCCTTAGGCAGGATTCAATCTCGTCAGTCAGACAGTCAAAATTAACTGTCACACATAATAAGATATAGAGTAGAGGAAAGCTTTGCCTTTATTATGGACAGAAGGTGGTATGTAATTGTGAGAGATGGTAGGGTACAAAAGCAGGACTACAATAACAATAAAATCTCAACCATAGTTGCATTCTATTTTAGGAGAAAGTATGCATGAATGCTAAACAGCTAGAAATTTATATCCTTAAAAATACCAATTTCCTTATTCTCTTTAGAAATTCTCCATGTAACTTGAAAGGTACAAGTATATCATCTTAGAAATCAAATTTGGCAATTGTCATAATCACTGTCAGGTGGTATTGTTTTGAACATGTGGAGTTCAACCAGATTCTGTCCTCTTATTTACAGTTAGTTATCTGAGTAAATACCACTCCCATAGTTCTTTATACTTTGCAGTCCTCCTTAAAGTTCTGGTGCAGAGCCTTGACCTAGGCATGTCTACAACAAGAACAAAGCTTGTAAGAACTCTGCCTATACAAAAGGTGCAAATTTGCCTTAGTTCACATAGAACCCATAATATTACATATTGGAGTTACCTTGCTCTAGTAAAAGCTCATATATACACCTTAACATCTTATTCATAGCGTGCCTGTAGTGCCAAGGTAGCCATAATAGAATACAGTAGTATTCATACCCCTCTCCTCCTCAAAGCCACATCCTGATGTGAAGAAGGAATGATGTCCCTTTCCCTCAGACTGCTAAACCAATTCTTACTTTTTTCTCAGAATGGGTGTTAGTGCTTTCACCATAAAAAATTCACCTCTTTAATATTAAAACTCACCGTTTTTATACTAAACCGGTGTCTCTTTCTTTAGACTTTCCTACTTCAAAATCACAGGGAGGTTTACCAAACCTATTGGATCAAAATTTATGGCATTGAACCAAGAACCTACATTTAACCATCATACCATAGGATGGGATTTCTCCATGATGAACTATCATACATAAAACACTGTATAGAAATATGTGTTTTAACAAATAATTATAAAGCAAATACCTGTATGCTCACCACTCAACTAAAAACATGAACATTTGCCAATGCTTTTGAATGCACTTAAGCACACTTCATCCTTGGTTACATCTCTCTTCCATCTCCATTCCTCCTGAGGTTATTTTCATCCTTAGGGTTTTATTGTTCTTTTGCTTTAAAAAAATTACTACCTGTGCATGTATCCCTAAAAATCTAATTTTATACTTAAACTTTTGAAATATATAAGAACTGAATTATGTACTATGTGTACTTTCTGTAACTTGCTTTTCTCAATAGTCAGGTGTCTTGGTTACTTTTCTCTCATTGCTAGGACGAAATACCTGACACCCAAAATTAAGGAAGGAAAGGTTTATTTAACTCACAGTTTGTGGAAGTTTCAGTCCATAATCAACTGGCTCCAAGACAGGGTGGCATGGCACTGGGGCAACACTTCAAGGTGGTAGAAGGCAGCAAAGCCACAAAAGCAAAAAAAACTGGGGCAAGGACCAAGCCTCTTTTCTTCCCTTACATTGTAAGCAGTTTAGCCCCTACCCCAGGGTGTGTGTAGCAATTACAACATCTCCTTGCCTTTCTCTTACACAGGCTCAGGGTATTTCCTCACTCAGTAAGGACCCTGGCTCCCTATTGAGTCACTTGAACTTTTAAACTTCTCAAGTTGACAAAATGTATCAACTATAACATTGGGTTTGCAAGATACATCAATAATGATGTATACATAGTTGTAGTTTATCTCTGTTCTTGCTGTGTTCCTTTTTCGGCAATGCCAAGGTTTATTTTCCACTGTTGATGAAAGTTTAGATTGTTTCTCTCATGGTTTAGATCTAGAATGCCCCACAAACAACTCATGCATTCAGAGGTGGGGCTTTTGGACCATGATTGGATCATGGATGTGCCACATTTTTCTGTGGATTGAGGAATTCTGTGGCTGAATGCTGCTAGGATATGAGGCTTGTTAAGAGGTGGGTCACTTGGACTATGACCTAGAAGAATGTATTCTTATCCCTAGATCCTTCCTTGCTCTCTGCATTCTGGCTTACATGGCTTAAACAGTTTTCCTCCCATATACCCTTCTACTATTCTCTTTCTATATTGGAGCCAGCTGATCATGCATTGAAATCATGAGCCAAAATAAAACTCTCCTCCTTTAAGTTGAGGGTATCAGGTATTTTACCCCAGCAACAGTACATTAGTTAAGGCAGTACCTACTTTTGTTTTGAGATTATGAGTTTGTTTTGTGATTGAGATCATTCACGACTCTCCTGATATGGATGCATGTTTTCAAGAGTAAAATTCTTGGCTACTCAAAATGAATCAAGCACCTAAATGTAAGATCTGAAACTATGAAATTAGTAGAAGAAAACAGAGGAGGAAATATTTTAAGAAACTGGTATAGGGAATTTTTTTATACAATCCCCAAAGTACAAGAAACAAAAGCAAAAAAAAAAAAAAAAAAAAAAAAAAAAAAAAAGAAGCAAATGCGGTTATATGAAACCAAGAAATATCCACCCAGCAAAGAAAACATATCAACAGAATAAAAAGATAACCTTCAGAATACTTGCAAACTATCTGATAAGACATTAATATCCAAAATATGTAAGGCGATTAATATCCAGAATACATGAGAAACCTAAACATCTCCACAGCAATTTTCATCATCTGATTTAAAAGTACACAAGCCGGGCGTGGTGGCGCATGCCTTTAATCCTAACACTTGTAGGCTGAGGTAGGTGGAACATTGTGAGTTTGAGGCTGGCTTGGGCTACAATGTGAGGGCAAGGCCAGCCTGAGCTACATAGTGCAACCCTGTCTCAAAAAAACCTAGGGCTGGGAGTTTGGCTCAGTGGCTTAAGTGCCTGCCAAGCAGGAGCAAGGTTGTGAGTTCAATCCCCAGTGTCACAAAAAAAAATTTAAAAAATAAAAGAATAAAAATAAATAAAAGTACACAAAAGACCAAAAAAAATGTTTCTCAAAAGAAGACATAACTTTCTGCAAGTGCTCTGAGCTGAGCATGGGGATTGCAATGAGAGAGTGCAGCGGGGTTTCAGCAACCCCAGCAGCAGCACCACTGGCCCTGCCCCACGGGACCCTTCTTAAGGTCATCCCCTGGTGAGCGACTCTAGACTCTCAAAGAAGAACTCAAGAACCCAGAGGGAACCAGGTCAGTGGAGGTTCATTCTGGGCATCCAGGAAGATGGCAGTGGCACCAGTGTCTGTGGCTTCTGATTCTCCTCTAATACAGTATCTCAGCCAAACCATCAAAGTCTAATGGAAGTATGGGTCATCGATCTTCCTCCCCATATGTATTATGTCTACCTGATAAAAGTTTCCATAGTAGTGAACTATCGTGCTCCCCAGATAAGCCTACACTTGTCTATCCAGAAAGCAATAGCAGAGCCATATTTTCTGCCCTGAATAATCTTCAAGATAAGATTCAATGCTTGAAACTTGAGAGGGTTCAGGCAGATGAAAGTGTGAAAACTTTGTCTAGAGTAACAATTGAATATTTTTAAAAAGTACTAGGTGAACACATACAAAAAGGGGAAAATTCAAAGAATGAGGAATCAGAGCATAATCAGAAACTGACATCTCAATTGCTAACTGCAGAAAATAAATGTAATATTTCAGAAAAACAATTGGAATATATGCAGAATGTGATAAAGCATGCATAAATGAAGAGAACATTGGTCTCAGAGAAACAGGTGACCTTAGAGAGTGACAACATGATCAGACACATGTTCAGGACCAACTTGTTAAACTGGGTCCTCTCAAACAAGAGCATAATACA
>RJWM01045294.1:0-12871 GCA_004363535.1 Dasyprocta punctata | reverse complement strand
TTGCGAATTTGAGACCAACCTGGGCTACAAAGTGAGCTCAAGGCCAGCCTGAACTGTATAATAAGACCCTGTCACAAAAAGACAAAAAAAAGGCAAATTACTTTGTGAAGGCAAACGAGAGCCTAGGGAACCTGCCCACTGCCTGCAGTTTTAAAGATTCCACTAGTTCCTTCCAGCCTTGAGGATAAAGGAGTGCTGGGCGGACCTGGAGGGCAGTTTGGTGCTCATTCATTCCCAGCGACAAGTTGATACCAGTGTGTAGCTGTGAACCTCAGTGATACCATCACTCAACCTCCTTGTTCTGTTTCCTTCTCAGCTTCCTTGTCTCAGCTCTTACGACAGCTACTGCAGTAATCAGGTGGCTGCCAAAGCCCTGCTGGACCACAAGAAACAAGATCATCGAGTTCAAGATTTCCTTCAGCGCTGCTTAGAATCCCCCTTTAGCCGCAAACTAGATCTATGGAATTTCCTCGATATCCCAAGAAGCCGGCTGGTAAAATACCCTCTGCTTCTCCGAGAAATCCTGAGGCATACACCAAATGACAATCCAGACCAGCAGCACTTGGAAGAAGCTGTAAGCATGCTTGTTTCTTTCTCTCTTCCATGGTTATTTCCCATATAATGGCTAGTAGATCAGGTCAGTGGGGGAGTTGAACAGTCCCTGTGTATGGGGGACCTAGGCCTAATACAACCATCAACCCAAGCCTAGGTTCTAAGCCTAATACAATCCTCAACCTTGTTTTGATTTTGAAAGTCCCTTGTCATCTTGCTAATACAGTTTCTAACTTATAAAACACACCGTTTGCGTGAAACCAACCTGCAGGTTCCCTTGAGTCTAAAATGTTCTGGTTTTGTATAGGTGACTCTAATCTAGTTACAGTTGCTGACTGTGTTAAAAAGCCTTGTGGAGATCTTAAATTGAAAATCTTATTAAGAAAACGGGGGTTGCCCTTGAATATAGCCCCAAAGCCCATTTGTGAAGGCCACATCCATCCATTTACGATTTAGCCCCCTTTCTCCCAATTGCGGGGCTGTACCTAGTCCAGCCTCGTGCTCACCACTGAGTCCTCTGTCAGCACCTCTGTTGGGCATGGGCTGGGTGATGTGGGACATACAGATCTCTCTAGCAGCAGCAGAAAGCAAGGGAGGTAGTCTGTCACATCAGAATATTGCAGCAGACGATGTGCATCCCCCTGAGGTACTCCACTCCGCAGGGCAGAGAGATGGCAGGCCAGTGGAGAGCAGTGGCTTAAGCACAGATGTAAAGAAATGACAGGGCAGGTCACAGCTGAGGGCTAGCAGGAATCACCCGTGTGGGGTTGAGGGTATTCTGCAAGTGAGATAGAGAATGTGGGTTCAGATCTGGCTCTCGAAGATCTTAAATATCAAGTTGAGAAGTTTTCCTGAGTCGTGTAATTAGTTGAAGGTTTGTTTTCTAAATAGTAGGGATCAGCTCCATCACTTCCAAGCTGTGTAACTTTGGACATGTTACTCTCTACCCAGCTGGGACCTGAGGAGGACGAGACTAGGGGGAGCAGGGGCAGAGGGTGCAGTGGTCCACATGTGAAGTTATGAAAGCCTGATGGGGGCATCAGGTTAGAGGGTAACAGCCGATTCGAAGGGCTCATTGCCCAGTTTAATGTGGCTCAGAAACAGGAGATGCACAGGTGATTTGAAAGTCAGAAGCCTTGAACCTACTGAGCGAACTGTTCTCTTCCAAGGAAAGTTTAATAACAATGAGTAATACTACCACCAGCAACAACAGTAATTGTGATGATTACTGGCATTTCATGATACCCAATAAGTCAATTTTATATAATTGCTTTATGGATGATGTATTGAAGTTAGCACTCATAACCACCTATGAGATAACTTTCTTATTAGTGCCTTTTCTACGTGAGGCTTAGAGCAGTTAAATAGCCTGCCCAAGCTTAGAGCCAGGAAGTGAGAGGGTTACCATTCAAACCCTGTCATTACAGACTCCAAATCCTATGCCTTTCTCCTTCTTTATAACCTTGTACATTGATGCGGGAAGCCAGCCATTTCTTGGCGCTCCTCTTGCCTTTCGAATTGCAAAGAGCTGTGTGGTCAGCAGATAGGCTTTGTGGGGAGGCCTCAGGGTGTAAAGCTGGACTGGGTGCTCCACGTTGGAGAGGAGAATGAGGAATTAGTCTCCTGATTTCACGAAGTGCTTCGTGTATCCGGCAGGCCCGGCACACACCAACCGAGTTCCTGGTCCAGCACAGGAGGAGGGGACTCAGGGCCTGGGGAATGAGGCCATCCTACTTCGTCATGTCTCTTTTTATTACTGGGAAGAATATGATCAAGTTGCCTTCTCTCCATATTTTATCCCCACGAAAGTGTGATCTGCAGGAATAAAAACAACAGGGAGCCCCAGCTACTCCAGATAACTACTTTGGTGAAGCACGTGAGCCTGTTCAGAGTTTTAATATAAAGCTTTCTTCTTTTTAATAAACAGTAAAAGAACACGTTTCTCTTTTTTAAGAAACACCCTCAGTAAGCTAAGGGTGAATCTACAAACAGATAAAAATATGACTGTTTAAAAAAATACTATTGTTTGCAGTTTGAAAGGGTGCGCCAGCTTCTAGTCCCCCCGGTGCATGAAGTGTGAAGCCATTGTGCAGCAGCTAATTATCCCGGCAGATCTGTGCATGAAGCACAATGTACTTGCATTTTAAAATGCCACAAAACAAGTCTTCTAAGTGCCCGTTTACTCAGGTGTATATAGGTTTTGTTCTTTTTGCTTCTTTCTTTTTTTCCTTTCTTTTCAAAATCCTTGTAGCATTACCCCAGATGATCACCATTGTTTGGCTCTGTTTTCTTGGGTGCATTATGAATGTTCAATGAACATAAACCTCGTAATATCAATGTAGCTTGACTTGTGCATTCCCTGAACAAATATTCCACCTATGCAAAGGGGAAAATCAGAATGCTGAGTAAATCACTTGCTTGCCAAAATAGTTAATTATATTCAGTCCTGCGATTAGGTCTAAAGAAAGGTCCTCTAATGCCGTGTATAAACTGCCTCATTGTTACTGGAATTTCTTAATGATAGTGTTTCAAGGAGTGGTAGTGATCTCCCCCATTAAGAACTTTTTAAAAATAGAACTTTGGATATTCAAATATTCCAGAGAATTGATTGTTGAATGTTTTAAATTCTAAGTATTGCTTCATGCAGAAAATGATCCTGCAGACTATCCTTTTGCCCTACCCACCTCTATTTTCCAACCCCTTGGAAAAAACACTCACTGAAATAAATTAGAAAAACAGTGCTACTTTTGATGAAGACACTTATTCTTGGTTCCTGTCAGAAGCCAATGAGAGCCGGGCGTGGTGGCGCACGCCTTTAATCCCAGCACTCGGGAGGCTGAGGTAGGCGGAGCATTGTGAGTTCGAGGCCGGCTTGGGCTACAACGGGAGCACAAGGCCGGCCTGAGCTACATAGTGCGACCCTGCCTCAAAAAAGCAGGGCTGGGAGTTTGGCTCAGTGGCTCAAGCACCTGTCTGGCAGGTGCAAGATTGTGAGTTCAATCCCCAGTGCCGCAAAAAAAAAAAAAAAAAGAAGCCAATGAGTATATGACATTGTGACACAAGGGACCAGAAGGACAAGGCTTTCCGATTCCACTTTGAGGTTGATGATTCTAGCATGTGTGGGCCTAATCTCTGTACTGCTGCATTTCTCATCATCTCCTTCCACAGTCCCTTCCTTCAGTTTAAACCTTGGTGAGACATGCAACAGTAAATTTAATTTAAACGCACAACGACCATCATTGTTTATTACTGGAAGCCTGTTGTATGTAAGTGTATAACTCCTTGACATCCTGCAGAATAAATTTCTCTCAAGATCCACTGCAAGAAGATAAGAACCTCATAATGTTCAGGTAGACATAAATGAAAGCAGGCCCAGAATTACTATAACAAATGCATACGTAAAGTATGGGATGATAACACTGATTATTTTCATTGTTTCGTGTCTATATTTTTTCAAATACCAAAGGAAGAAGCAATATTTGAAAGTAGTCATGGCTGCCTAAGGAACCATTAGTGCTGTTTGAATTTATAAATCTTCATGTGCTATACCAGCTGTTCAGCCCCTGAGTTAAATTAGGAAATGAACACATCATTATGCCTGTGGTGCATCTTCTGTCTGGTTTCCTAGATACTTGACGGAAACCCAGAAAATGACTCTAGTGCTGATGCGTTCCAGCTGTCCAGGCATACCTGGTTACAGTTAACTGATAAGCCACAGCCATTCATCCTAAGGGCTTTAAAAGCAAGGAAAGAATATGGATTTCACTACATATTAAAAACAAAGACAAGTAAAAGGATAAGATAGACAAAAAGCAATTGCTCAAATACCTCCCGTATGTTTAAGCTTTCTGAGGGCAAGGACCTACCCTCATGTCTTTGAACTAACTACTCTTGTTAGTCTAACATAAAACAACAGGTATTACATGGAAGGGTGAATCATGGCTTTAGTATATTTTGTGAAAAAGAGATTTTTTTGTTGGATTTGAAAGTGACAGTGAATATCAAGAGGGGAAAACCAAGAAGGGAAGAAAGAAATGCAGAGAACATTAGTATGCCAAAATGTTATATATTATTTGCTTTGCCTTAATAAAACTCAGATTAATTTTACAACCCTTATGTTTAATATTGGGTTGACATCAAAGGCCAAAAACTTCTTTTATATGACACTAAGGAGGCTGTATTTTTAAAAAATAATGTGCTCTTCCTGGGGATGTAGCTTGGTGGTAGAGCGCTTGCTTAACATGTGTGAGCCCCCAAATTCAATCCTCAGTGCCCCACCCCAAGTGTTCTTTTAAATCAAAGTAGTGCTGCCAGCAAAATTGGAAACCTTCAAACCAGTTTCCAGAGTCCCCAAGACAATCCTGCTTTTTGAACTTGTACGTTCTGCTTGGTTTTTTTCTCCTGGGCTTAGTTTTTTAGATGCCTATAGTTTCCACACTGTGAGCATGATTTAGGAAATGTGCAAGATGGAGCTCAACAGTGGAGTCTTAAACATCAAAGATTTATTCTACCCAAAGAAAAAGATGTGAAACCTGAAACTTTGAAGAAAATGGAGGGGAAACGCTTGAAGCCTTGGGCACAGGCAAAGACTTCCTCACTAGGACTCAAATAGCACTGGAAAAATATCACAAATCAACAGTTGGGATGATATCAAATTAAAAAGGTTCTGCCCTGCAAGGAAAACAACAAATAGAGTCAAGAAACTGCCTACAAGGTGGAAGAAAATCTTTTGTCAGCTGTTCTCCCAGCACAGAATTATTACCTAGAATCTATAAAGAACTTAAAAAACCCAAAAACAAAATGAAATAGCCCAATCAATAAATGGGCAAATTATTGAACAGACACTTCTCAAAAGAAGTACAATGGCTATTAAGTATTGAAAAAGATTTTCAACATGTTTAGCACTAAGGAAGTATGAATCAAAACTACATTGAGATTTCAGTGAGAATAGTCATCAAGACTATGAAAGACAGTAAGTGCTCACAAGAATGCAGGGGAAAAGGAATACTCTCCACTGCTGGGGGGAATGTAAATTAGTGTAGCCACTAGAGAAATCAGTACAAAGGTTTCTCAAAAAGCTAAAAATAGAACTATCATGACTCAACTATCCCACTGCTTGGTATATACCCAAAAGAATTAAAGTCGACACACCACAGAGAGACCTGCATACCCACAGCACAATTCACAATAGCCAAGATACGGAACCAGCCTGGGTACCCATCAACAGATGAATAGGGCCGGGGAGTTAGCTCAGTGTAGGTCATGAGTTTGATCCCCAGTACCAAAAAAAAAAAAAAAAAAAAATACAGATGAATGGACAAAGAAAATATGATGAATGTGTACAAAGTGGAGTATTATTCAACCATAAAGAAGAACTAAATTATATCATTTGCCAGAAAATACATGGAACTAAAGAGCCTCATGTTAAGTGAAATAAACCAGACTCAGAAAGACAGTATGATGTTTTCCCCCTACTATGTGAAATCTAAAAATGATGATATGAAAATAGAAGGGAGACTATTATTAGACAAAAGGAAAGGAATAAGGGGGAGGAAAGGGAATTTAAGAAAGGTAATGCAATGGATAGAAAAAAGTTACTAGTTATATCACAAAGCTGACATGAATTTATTGAGGTGCAAAAGTGTCCACTCTATTAAGTGAAACAGCAGGTTACAAAATACGGCATTAGCAATTTTTTTCATTTTTAAAAATACATGTATGTAGAGATATATCAAGAAATCATCCAGAATGATGTTCACATAACTATTTTAATCAGTTGATTAGTGAGGTGCTATGTACATTTTTTCCTTTGGTTTTGACTTATGCTATTATACAGTGTTTTTTAAGGGGAGAAAATTAAAAATTGGTGTTAAGGATGTAAAGTGATAGATACATTAATTAGCTTGGTTGTTGTAATCATTTCACAATATATGTATATGTCTCTCAAAATGTGTTGTAAATCTTCCTTTTTTTCTTTTTTGGTACTGGAGATGAAACTCACAACCTCATGCTTGCCAGGCAGTCACTGTGCCACTGAGCTATATTCCTGGCATGTAAATATTAAATACATGATTTTGTCAATTATACTCAATTTTTTAAAAAGACTACCAAGTGTCTCTTCTCAGATAAAATTATATATTGATATTTTATGTGCAGTTCAAATATTTGTATATGTGTATAAATATGTATATATCTTATGCATATGTGAATGTATATAGTAACAATATATTAAAAGCATTTTTTTCCCTTTTCTCAAAAAGCAATTTAAGATACCAGAGTCTCAGATTCAAATGTATCTTAAGGGTAACTTCTAGGTTGGCCCTAAGACTTGTTGGTATTGATGGTTTGATTACTTTCTGCATACTTTCTCTCTTTCTTTCCATAGATAAACATCATTCAGGGAATTGTGGCAGAAATCAACACCAAAACTGGTGAATCTGAATGCCGTTATTATAAAGAGCGGCTTCTTTACTTGGAAGAAGGCCAGAAAGACTCTTTGATTGACAGTTCACGAGTCTTGTGTTGTCACGGTGAACTAAAGAACAACCGGGGTGTGGTGAGTGGTTTCTCTCAAAGGTCTCATTCAGGGCCTCCTGACACTGAATCCATTTGATCTGCACATCTTTTTAGATTTTTTTTCCCCTATCTAGAGTCATGTTCTTATAAACAAAAATGCTTTTTTCCGTTTTCCCATTCCATGAGATGTTTGGGTGGATGGATGGATGGATGTCATGGCCCAGTATATATTCAGAAAGAATTTTGGAAACTAACAGGTTTGCCAAGTTTTTAATCTTTTTTGATCACAGCCTTCACTAAATACAGAGCAGTTAACGTCTCCTACTTTTTTTTTTTTTTTTTTTGGCAGACAGAATCTTGCTAAGTTGCCCAGGCTAAAGTGATCTTCTTGGCATCCTGGCTAACTGAGACTTATAAGCATATGCCATTGTGCCTGTCTACATCTCCTACTTTGATCTCAGAAAATAAATGGGTGATTTAGCAGGGCATGGTGGTGTACATCTATAATCCCAGCACTTGGGAGGCTGGGGCAGGAGCTATTGCCCTGAGTTCAAGGCCAGCCTGGGCCACCTAGTAAATTCAAGTTCAGCTTGAACTACATCGTGAGACTGTGCCTCGAAGACTAAATAAATAAATAAATAGATGGATGATTTAAAGCGGTTGCTAAAAGGATTTAATATCTAAAAATATAGCTCTTATATTGAGTGCATTTAGCTATATGAGAAACTCTTCTTTCTCAGGTACTGGCACCCATCCAAAGACTGACATTTTGAGATCAGGCTTTTGTTTTGGTTTTTGTATTTTGGGATTTTATTGAGGTTTTTTGGTTTTTATTTGAAATAACTTATCTTCCATTGGCTTCATGTCTAGCTATAACCTGTAAATACTCCACCTAGCTTTTATTTCTGACTAGTTATTGAAATTGTTCCTCTTCTGTTATCATAACAACTTGTGCAGATGTCCCCTGAGCACTGACTAGAGTGTAATTCTCCATCTGTGTGTCAGTGTCTGTCAGTATACCATGATCTTTTATATATATTTTTTGTTGTTTTGTTTTGTTGAGACAGGGTCTCGCTGTATAGTTCAGGCTGCCCCTGAAGTCAGTGTATAGACCAAACTGGCATCAAACTTGCAGCAAAAATCCTCCTGCCTCAGCCTCCTGAGTGCTAGGATTATAAGCATGTGCCACCACACCCAGCACCATGATCTTTTAGGGTGGGGAGCAAGCTGTGTCAATTCCCAGAACTTGTCACCTACTGAGCACTTAATGAATGTGTGCTTGCATAGAGGGAGGTAGATTTGAAGTACATGAGAGTTAAAATTTCATTTAATTCTCCAAGCTATTTGTATGTGGAATCAGAAGAAATGTGCATGCGTGCATGTGTGCATGCGTGTGACTGTCCCCAGTGGGCCCCCAGGGAAGTACTTACTGAAAAGGCAGGGGATAGACATCTCTGGAAAAGCTTGAGGCCTGTGCAGCTTCTGCTCTCCCGGAGGTAGATTTGGACATAAGAGTCGATGATTCACTGGGAACCTGGAGACTTCTTGTACAGAGGTCCCCAGATCAACCACATTTTCGGTGTTTGCTGAGGGAAATCTTGTGGGGTGTCTTCTTCCAGAAGCTACACGTTTTCCTGTTCCAAGAAGTGCTTGTGATTACTCGAGCCGTCACCCACAATGAGCAGCTCTGCTACCAGTTGTACCGGCAGCCGATTCCTGTGAGGGACCTGCTGCTGGAAGATCTGCAAGACGGAGAAGTGAGGCTGGGCGGCTCCCTGCGTGGGGCCTTCAGCAACAATGAGAGAAGTACGTGTGGCGAGGGTCCAGGGGCAGCTGTTGAAGGGTTTTGGCTGTGGTCATTTGGAGGAAGCCATTGACTGGGGAGAAGAAAAGAGTCCAAGTCTTGGAGTCAACTGTATTCCAGTGGTGCCTCTTCAGCCTCTGCGAGCCTCGGTTTGCCATTTGCCCAGGGGAGCCAGAGCTACCTCCTTCATGAGGCTGCTTTGAGGATTAAGATACTGGAAGTGAACCACCACTACACGGCCAGTGCTCCTCAGGCTCCCTTCCCCTGACTTCTGCTGTTGGGTAGAAGAGTATTTAGTATCAGCGTCCTGATGTGGGTACTAGCTACATAATGATGGGTAGTGAACTTGCTGGTAGGCTCATCTCTAAAGAGGCTTAAGAGTAGCTGGAATGAGTATCCTGTAAATTATTCAGTGGGCTTCTCTAACTTGTGACTTGTTAAGGTAATTAGCCAAGAGAAGCTAAGGTAGCAGTGTCTATCAGATACCTTCCATGCGTCAGCCACTGTTGCAGACACCTGGTATACTGTAGTGAACCAAGCAGTTAAATTCCTTGCCCCTGTAGAGTCTGCACTGTCATAGAGATAGATGATGTATGTTCCTGGTGCTGGGTAGAAAACTAAAACCAAGAAAGGAGATGGAGAGGGATAGAATAGGATCTGTTTTAGACAACATCATCAAGGAAGTCTTTGAGAAATTAACATCTGAATCTTCTAGATTAGCACAGGTATCACATTATCGAAGTAATTAGCATGTATTGCCTCTTTCTTGCTTATCAATCCCTCCTACCACTGTGGTAGTAGTAGCAGTCATAAAAATAAAAACTTTTGTTCTTCTGCTAGTTGGATTTGTTTTGGGGTTTTTGTTTTTGTTTTTTTGGTTTTTTTGTTACCAGGGACCGAACTCATGACCTCACATTTGCCAGGGAGGCACTTAAGCCACTGAGCTAAATCCCCAGCCCAAAAGCTGTTATTTCTAGACTACTATGTGCCATACATTGTATAAGCACTTACAGGTAGCACCACATTTATTCCCCATAACAACCTTACATTGTCGGTTGGTGATGTTTCCTCCATTTTGCAAATAAGGACAGTGAGACACAGAAGAGTTAAGCAGGGATGGTGAACCTATGGCACTTGTACCACAGCAGGCTGTCTGTTATCACTGAAAGCCCTAAAAGGTTTGCCATCACCGAGTTAAGGTGTTTACCAAAGGTCAAAGAGTGGAGCCTGAATTAGTAGGATTAGCTTTTAGCCACGGTTATGTAGCAGTGAAACATTGGGTCCTCCTCTGCCTTCACTGCTTAGTCTCTAAGCCACCTAAAGTAGAGGTTTCCAGCAGTTGGTGACAGCAGTAGTACATAGGGAATGACCACAGGTGCTTCCAGGAACCAAGCATTTTATGTGGCACACATAACGCTGTTACTAGATGGAATCACAATATTCCATATTGTGCACTGCCATTTTTCTAAAATGCATTTTACTTCTGTTAAGGTCAATGCCAGGTAATTTCATTTATAAATCAGACCAAATTTATAACAGTTCTATGCCTTTATATACCTTTTCAATCATTGAACACTAAGGCACTCTTGGAAGATTGTGATATGGTTTGATGTTGCAAAGAGCTTCTTACACTGGGAAACACTCTTCTCTTGGAGCACTTGTTGAAATTACAGATTATCAGGCCTACTTTAGACCTGTTGAATCAGAATCTCTAAGGGTAGGGCCTAGGAATTTGTATTTTTGATAAGCTCTCCAGAGGATTTTGATATGCAGAAATGTTTGGTCGCCCAGATTCTGGGATCCCCTGAAACACAAAATGTAAGCTTTCCCCAAGCTGATATCCATTTGCTGCCTTCTGAGAGTAACAAAGGCAACCAAAAACCAGGTGTGTGTGTCAACTCCAGTAGAGCTGAGCTATGTCCTGAATCAGCGGGAAATGTTTTGCAATCAGCAACAGGTACCATGAGTACTGGGGTTAATGTCACCACATGTGTTATTCTTGGTCTGGGGAAATATCTACTATTGACTTTTCTTTTTACATCTTTGTCATTTCTAGTTAAAAACTTCTTCAGAGTCAGTTTCAAAAATGGATCCCAAAGTCAGACCCACTCGTTACAAGCTAATGATACCTTCAACAAACAGCAGTGGCTCAACTGTATTCGTCAAGCCAAAGAAATAGTTCTGTGTGCTGCCGGGCAGGCAGGGGTGCTTGACACCGAGGGACCATTCCTAAATCCTGCCAGCAGGAGCAGGGAGCTACAGGGAGAAACGAAACTTGAGCAGATGGACCAATCGGACAGTGAGTCGGACTGCAGCATGGACACAAGTGAGGTCAACCTTGACTGTGAGCGGATGGAACAGACAGACTCCTCCTGTGGGAACAGCAGGCATGTGGAAAGCAATGTCTGACAGAAGGGTGTGTCCCTCGTGGAAGTCGCCCTGTGTCTTATCTGTACAGTATTTGCATTCCACATACGCAGCGGTTTGGAGAAGCACTTTTTAATATGTTTGTGACCGTGTTGGCCCATTCTCTCATATCTGTACCTTTGTCTCTAGTACTGTAACTGCCGCTCAGTCTGTCTGTGTCAGTGGAAACCTGGCAGCTGTTACTCTGTACTGTATCTAACAAGTGTCTGGATGGATGGAGAGGTACTTTCAGTTGTCCTGCTGGATTTTTAAAAA
This sequence comes from Dasyprocta punctata, assembly GCA_004363535.1. Classification (NCBI taxonomy): domain Eukaryota; kingdom Metazoa; phylum Chordata; class Mammalia; order Rodentia; family Dasyproctidae; genus Dasyprocta; species Dasyprocta punctata. The sequence continues at coordinate 1,317 of RJWM01045294.1, read as the reverse complement.
TAGAAAAAAAAACAATCTAAACTACTGTTCCGTGTAGATTGCTTGAAGAGTTCTTCCTCCCATGTTTCTCTAGTGCTTTTCTAGCTCTTTGGTGTGGTGGCTGAAGGCATGGAATCTAGGGCTTTGCTCATAGAGTTTGGGATAGCATTTGAGGGAGAACTAGGAAAAAGCAACCATTGACATGAAAACTTGGTTCTGTTTTACTCAACCAGAAAGCAGGAAGACATCCCTGGGGATGCTGAAGGCTTAATTTTGCAAAGGAGGAAGCATTGTTTGAACCTTGCAGTTTCATCCAGTGCAAGTTTGATGCAGTAGTCGGTGAGGACGTGAAATAGAAGCTGACCTTGGAAGAGCCAGGACAAAAGCAGCTGCCTCCTCTGAATCTTTAATTAAAATGCATACGGCTCCAAAAGGTGTCTGTCATGACTGGTGACCGGCCACAGAGAGCCACTGGCAGCCTAAAATATCAGAATAAAACCCAGAGTGTCTGGGAAAGCCTACCAGGGTAACCAGGAAGCCCCGTCTTCATTGGGTTTCACCTGCCCAGGCCACTTATATCTTACTGTGGGAATGAAGCAATAGGAAAAGGGACCATGACCAGATCAGTGACTGATCACAGAGCACATGAGAAGAAATGGGAGAAGCGCTTGCTTGGGTCTTCTATGAGAATCATTGAAAGAGAAAAGCAAGGAAGCACGGCCAGAGCCTTGAGAAGGGCCACAGCCTTGGGATTTCCTCCTCTGCTTTTGGGTCATCTATTTGTATCTCTGGCCTATGTTGACATCGGAATCATAATTACATTTTCCAGAGGCCAATTTCATCAACTGATTAATTAGGATCAGCTAGCCAAACTTGTAACCTCTTTGTCCAGCCTTGATTTACAGAACAGGGTGGCTTGCAGACCTTTAAAAAAAAAAAAAGTTAAAACACACAGAAAAGCTCCCTGTGATTGTAAATATTTAGAATGACTTGTGCAAAATTATACCCACACCAGCACTAGTAGTAATGATTCTAAATTATTGCCAAAAAAAGTTTTTTTTTAAATCTTCTGTGTCTTTCAAGTTTACAGAAAAGAAAGCAGCAAGTACAATATTGTCATTTTATTGTGTACATAGGTCATGTGCATTCAAAGAAGCTGTAACAAGAGTTAATGATATAAAAACAAGGTATATTACATTATTATTTTTCAAAAGCAAAAAAATATTATGGTCAATTTTACCCTGTAAAACATATTTATAGATTTTAAACATGGTGAATTTTTTCTATTACAAGTTTATTTAAAAATACTTTGTTTCTCAAGTTACGATTTAGCAAGTA
>RJWM01045293.1:0-12875 GCA_004363535.1 Dasyprocta punctata | reverse complement strand
GCAGCAGAGGCCGCTCCTGCCAGGCCACCCAGGAGGGGACATGGCTCCCGGTGACTCCCCGGTGGCTCCCCGGTGGCTGGCTCTGCGCCTTCATCTGTCACCAGGGAGCCCAGGCCGGGGCCATTAATCAAGCACTCTGTGCTGACTGCGCAGCCTTATCTCACTTCAGCAAGGGAAGTAGCTTTCAGGAGGACAGATTTTCCGAGATAAAAGACACAGGCGACACCAGCAGAGAGATGGAATCAGCGCGACTCCTCTGCTAACAGGTGTCAGCCCGGGTGCGCGGGAGAATGAGCTCAGCGCCCAGCCAGCCTCAGTCGCCCAGTCACACGCTCGTGTACAGAGCCAGGGGCTCGGTCCCAGGAGGAGCAAGGGATGAGCCTCGAAGCCAGGACAATGTCACTGCTCACTGTGATGCGAGGACACAGAGAGGAGGTGCTCCAGGTGACAACTTCTCGTCCTCCTCTTCCTCCTCCTTCTGCTGCTCCCTGCCCTGTCCCTGCCCTCCACCATCAGAGCCACCACTGCACGAACAGCAGGGCTGTCCCTGAGCACGCTGGGGAATGTGGGACACCCAATGGGAGGACCACAGGCGGGAGGACAGCGCAGGAGGCCGGGGCGGTGGGGCAGCAACGCTGCTTCAAGCTTCTGCGGTGGGGACAGGAGCTGTGGCTGTGGTACCAAGGGGGACACTGGCAGGGGTGGGGCAGGCGTGCATGACACAGGTCTGGCAGGAGGCGCCACATGCTGCGATGGCCAGGACAGGGCACAACCCAAGTGACGCAGGCAAAGCTGCCTGCAGGTCGGGCAACACTGTGCAATCAGGGGCAGAGGGCGCCAGGGCCAGAGCAGTGTCTCCGTCTTCCACGCGTCAGTGTCTTCATCACTGACACAGGAGCAGTGGTGACACCTTCCCCGCGGGCTGGGGATGAGGACAGAGGCGGGGTGGACGGAGGGCACCGCAGCAGGCCTGGGACGGGTGGAGCCGTCTTGAGCAAAGGCAGTGATGATGGCCGCGGTGAAGGCTGAGGGCGGTGACAATGACCATGGGCTGATGATGCTGAACGGGAGCAATAGCATCAGCGACCCCGGCAGGGGTGGGGGTGGGGCGCCAGCAGCTGGGAGCCGAGGACGGGGACCTCCCCACCGCCGTCCCCACCACTCCTGCCCGCAGCGCCCTTCACTCCCCGAGGACAGAGACGGGGCTGACTGGCAGCCTCCCCACCTCTACACGCAGCAACGCGTCCCTGAGCCCGGGAGGGGACAGGCGGAGCGGCTGGGGCACAGCAGGCGCCACCCGGAGGAGCTTCACGCCTGTTCCCGGCCCCGGGACTCAGCGTCAGGTGACGCGTGGCGCCCGCACGCGGCCTGGGCACAGCGAGCCCGGGGCCCGGAGCCCTCGGCCGCTCTCAGCACCAGGAAGGTGGCGCAGGCGGCAGCGCGGGTCCCTGAGCTGGGCTCGGCCTGGGCGCTCAGGGCCTCTGCTCCCCTCACCCTCTGCCTTAGGACAGCGTCCCCCGCCACCCCCTCCTGGGCAGGGAGCAGCACCTGCGCTCAGTTTGGGCCCAGGGGACAGGGCGCCCCCAGCACAGCTCCTCCTGCAGCCAAGGACGAGGACGAGGACGCGTCCCCACCACCGGCCAGGGCGGGCGCGGGAGCTATTTATAGCCGAGCCTGCGGGTTTGCCTCATCAGTAACCCGCTGCACTCACGGGGGCTGGGTGACAAAGCCCCTCGTGACCTCCTCCCGTGAACAGCAGGGGGGACAGCTCGCCCAGCTGTCACGCTCCGAGGCCACAGGGCACAGGCGCCGCTCTCCGGCACAGGCGCGGCTTTGTCTTGTTTCCACTTTAGCTGCTCTCAGTTACGCAGCGATGCGTGAACGCGGCCCGCCCGGCGTGTCCGGAGAGGAGCCCTCCGGGCGCGTGTGCGTGGACACCGTGATGAAGCCCACGAGGCCCCACGGCCTCGGCCACCGTCACCCCACTCCTCGCGGGGCCCGGTCACCGCGACCTCTGCGGAGAGGCTGCGCTGGCGTCTCACAGGCACGCCAGGCCCCTCGGAGACGCGGCACATTCCAGGTCCCATGGGGACAGCGCCGGCCGGGCGGCGGACAACAGCCACGTCCCCCACAGGCAGCGTCCATCTCCGGCGTCTCAGTTACTTCGCTCTCCTCGCTGGGACAAATACGCGGCTCCCAGGGTCAAGTGAGGGAAGGGTCGTTTAGCTCGGTTTGTGGAGGCTTCAGTCCGTCACGCACCGGCTCCGAGGCGGGGGCACAGGGCAGAGGGGCAGCCGTTCTCGGTGCTGGAAGACAGCAAAAGCAGTGAGAGTCTAACGGTGTCTTTCTGCTGCTTTTACTTTGTATCCAGACTGCGGGGATTCGGGGCTGCCAAACCATTAGCGGACGGAAGCAGCGATCGCTCTCCCGCCATCCAGCGTCACAGACGCGATTCGGCCCCCTCCGAAAAAGCCTGACCCTGCACGAGGCTCGGGGGGACGTTTAGACACAAGCCACAGCATCTGGCCTGGATTCGGGGCCTCACCTGGGCCAGATGCTCCCGCGCACCGGTCGAGGGGCCCGGGCCTCTGTGCAGCCTGTGACGGCGCCCGGCACCCCGAGCTCCCTGGGACCCGCTCCTTCCCCGAGGTCGGATCTAATTCTATTCACGCGCGCACAGCCTTCCAGCGCGCACATGTGCGCCTCCCCTCGGGGTGCGGACGATCGGACACTGCCTTCCCCAGACGCGAGCACAGCACGCAGAGGAACCCGACCGAGGCCGCCGGGACCAGGGCACCCGAGGCCGGGTGGAGGCCGAGTGCAGGCGAGGAGCCAGTCTGCACGGGGCCACCGGGAGGCCGGGTCCCTGCGGCAGCTGCCGCCAGGAGGGGACCGGGCAGGACCACCCTGGAAAGCTGAGACGACAGACGCGACGATGGCGCTCGCCATGAGCTGGGCGGAGGGGCTGGGTGGCGGCCTCAGCCGGGCACCACGGGGGTCCTGGGGAACGCAGCCACAGCAGAGTCGGCTGGGCAGAGTGGGTCCCGGGGCCTCTCACGCCCTCCCCACGGAGCCGGGCAGAGGCCCCATCATCCCTGGAGAGCACCGCTAGGTCCCACCTGACCCAGATGGACTCCGGGGCACGGGGGTCACGCCCAGGCCCCCCGAAGGCACCGGCGGCCCACACAGCAGCGCTGCCCTCGTGGGTCCAGGGGAGCAGCCCGGTCCCCGGCTCAGTGTCTTTCAGCCCCCACACATGATGGGGTCCCCACGTTGTAATTCCCAGGGCAGCTGCTGCTCCAGCCTGTTCCCTCAGATGAGAGTTTCTCCCCGGAAATGGATCAGCGCCAGGGACAGGGTCTGGGTGCAAATCCGCACTTGTGGGGTTCACAGGCAGACACTGCTGCCCCGTCTCTCCCCGCTCCCCGGCTGGGCACAAGCACACACGCCACCCCCTCCACCTGGGCGCTCTGCCTCACAGGGCACGGGTGCCCGCTGCCGCGACACGCTGCCCGGGGCCAGGCTGGTCCCTCGTGCCGGGCTAAAAAGCCACCAGGACGGATGTTCATCGATCCACTCCCGGGGGAGCAGGGCCCTGTGGCCTCACCGTTGGCCAGCCGTCTGGCCCTTGGCTGTCGCCATCACTGTGGGACCCACGCTCAGCTCACTGGCATCATATTCCTGTTCTGGGTCAGCCTCGGGGTCTCCTGGGGGTTGAGGGGCCAGACTGGCAGCCCTGCTCCCTCTGAGGTCCGGGGCAGCGCAGGGGAAGCTCTGGGGCGAGGGCCCTGCTGGCCGCGCCTCTGTGGCCTTGTCCTGCAGGAGTGGGCCGTGAGTCTGGCTTGTGTGTGCGAGGCCCGTGCCGTGTCCTGGTCTCCCTCCCTCCGGGCACGCAGGGCGTGGGTCCTCTGCATGGGACTGTTCTCTCTGGCCTGGTCTCAGTCTCCTCGCTGGGTCCTCAGGAGCGCGGCAGCAGTGGACGTTTGGGGGGTAAACCCGCCGTCTGCCCACCCGGCTCCCCCACTGTCCGGTTCTGAGCCGTAGCAACACGACTGCCCCAGGTGGATTCGGGGCAGAGTGTGCTGCTCCGGCGCCCTGCAGGCTGATTCGGCGCCAATCACCGCCCGGGTCAGGGGCAGACCTGACCCTGCTGCAACACAGGTCTGAGACTCCACGGCCCTGGGAAACACTCGGGGAGCCGATCTGGGGGTGGCCAGTGTGGACCCCAGGAACCTTCTGGACAGGACAGCCACTGACAGCCCACGGCCACTGCCGGCCTGGGAACTGACGTCGCCTGTATCATGGCCGCAGCACGCGGCATCTGCTGCAGCCGGGGCACCAGAGACAGGCCTGCCTGCACCAGGTGCTCTGGCCTCCTCCGAGCAGAGGCTCATGGGAGGCTCTGATTGGTGGATCCCGCCGGCCTGGGTCGCATGAGGGCACAGAAAGCCGGGAAATAGGGGACAGCTCCCCTTGGGCCATGTGGTGCCTGATGGGCCACCATAGGTGCAGGACCGTGCCTGCCTACACCTCCTCCCACTGCCCCAGGCCCAAGCCCTCTAGATCCAGAACCTTCCTTCCCCAGCCTGGATACCTTTTGGTCCTTCTCAGGCCAGGGCTAGGTACTCTGAGTGTTTATTTCTCTCTTCTGAAATCACTGCCTTGTCCACACTACTCAGGAAATCTCAGGTAGGTTTGCAGGACTTTTGAAGTCCACACCACTCCAGAAATTAGCCATGAGCAGGTTTACAGAGCCGCCAACGTAAGTCTTCACCAGGGTGTGTGCTCCAGCACACACACCAGCACCTGGGGAGGAGCCCCCTAGACTCCCCGGAGAAGGGGCAGGGGAGTGGTTCTTAAATAGTGATGTGAGCCTGTGATTGCTCCAAGGCAGAACTGTAATTGGCTCACATGCATGCCTGTCATTCGTCCAAGGTAGACCTGTGATTCGTTCACATGCATCCCTGTCATTGGTCCAAGGTAGACCTGTGCTTGGTCCAAGTGCAGGCCTGCGATTGGTCCCAGGCAGGCCTGTGATTGGTTCCCTTAGATGTAGGGCTCCAGGACGGTGCAGAGGTCCTGGGGGTTGGGGGTTAATGGACAGCTGTCCTGTCACGGTGGGGCTGACGCCGGGAGCTCTGGCAGGAGGTTCACCACGGCCAGTCGTTCAGCGAGGCTGGGGCTGTCCGCACTGGGCGCAGACCCTCTCCTCCTCCATCCAGCCAAGCCGGGGCATCGCCCATTCTTCAAGGAGGTGCAGCAGCACCTGAAGTGGGGGAGTGGGGAGGCCGCAGCCAGGGGCACGCAGAGGCAGCTGTCCTATTCCGTGGGAGGACGAGGGCTGCAGGGGCACAACAGCCACTGCCCGAGCCACAGGAGGGGGGGCGAGTCCTGCGCTCTGACCTGTGTCCCTGGGGCCCCAGCCCACCGACCCATCCAGGAAGCCATTCAGGAGGAGGGGACACAGGGACGCAGCTGGGCTCCTGGACCCAGGAAGGGCCTCCTGCCCGTGTGCCCTGCCATGGCCTGGCAGAGCAGCAGGGATGGGATGCAGCCTGTGTGGGGCTGTATCTCCTCCAGCTCCAAGGCTGGAGCCACCTGGGTCCCCTGCCTGGGCGGAGTGGGGGCCATGCGCTCCTGTCCTTCCTGGTACCGCAGCACCCAGTGCGGGAGGGAGATCCCGGCCTCGGGGCAAGGAGAGGATGGTGCCCACAGGCAGGACTGCGTGTCACAGGCTGGTGACAGCCATGCTGGGGTCACTGTGCCAGTCCTGGGGCACTGGACACTCCCCCATCCCTCTCCCGGCCGGAGGTGTGCACGGGGCCCTGCTGCCCAGGTCCAGGGTGGGAAGCTGCCTCCGTCTTTGTGTGGCTCAGCGTGACCAGGTGAGGTGGACGGAAGGGACGATAGGGACACGGTGGGCACCAGGCAGAGCCAGCTCCAGGGCTCCCAGGGCTTCTCCCCTGCCCACCTGCCCACGGCCGGTGATGGCCAGTGTAGGTGGCACCCTGAGGAGGCTGACCACAGCACCCAGCCCCTCAACGCAGAAGTGTCATCCTCACCGCCTCTTGGGTGTCACAGCACCCTGTGCAGAGCCCAGCAGGCTGGGGCCACACCCTGGTCCGTGCTCGGGGTCCTGCGGCAGCCGTGTCGCCTCCAGCGGGTAACAGTGCCCACCACCCTCGACGAGGGGCAGCCCAGCACCTGCCTCAGCGCCCGCGCTGCAGAGCGGGTGGGTGGAGGGCTCCAGGGCGAAGGCTTTGATCAATACTTTCCCATCTGGTCAGGGGACCCGGCCTTATTTATTTACGTTAATGTGCATTTTTGTTCCTAAACCTGTAGTTGTCCTCTGCTGGGCCCGAATGTTTAAGCCTCCGGTTTAGAGGGCTGAGAGGAGCCGGGGCTGCTGCTGGTTTTTACCGCTGAAATTGATATTCCGCCTCCATCAGTCTCTCCTTTCACACGCCGCCTGCGGTTATTAATGTTCAGTCAGAGCATCATTTCATGTTCTTCATATCTCATTCCTCCTGCTCACCTTGGGAGGAGACGCTGCCTGAGCTTTTAGTCAGCTCACTTCGGGTTATTTTTAATTTACACCTGACAGAAAACTGAAATTACTCAAACTTAAAACTTTTCCATTTTCCCTCGGGCTTTTTTGTCAGCCGCTATCATTTCTTTTTCTTTACTTTTTTTTTTTTTTTGACATAAAACTTGCTTAACCAAATGCATGATTTTGAAGAGAACAATTTGGTGGCATTTAGTGCATTGACAGTGTTTTGTACTTTTAAGCGTACAGGTCTTTCACCTGCTGGTTTAAGTTTATTCCTGTGCATTTTGATGTCTTAGATGCTGCTAGAAACCAGGATGTTCTATCCACTTTTTGGACCGTTATTTGCTGATGAAAAAAATCCAGCTTTTTAAAATAGTTTTGTTCACTGGAACTTTGCTGAATTTATTAGCTCTGTGTGTGTGGGTGTGTGGCACCACAGTATGCGTCGCTGTGTCGTCTCCCGGCACAGACCCCTGGACTTGGCTCTTCCTGATCTGGATCTTGTCCCCCTTCTCCTCCACCAGCTTCCAGTGCAGGCCGGGAACGCCGGTCCTGCTAGGCACTCGGGCTTAGAGCAGAGTGCTCCATCTTCGCTGAGTTTGCTGTGGGTTTCTCACAAATCCCTTTCTGTGTGGAGGCCACTCCTTCCCCTCCTAATTCCCTAAGTGTTTTGTTACGGAAGAGTGCTGGGTTCTGTCAAAAGTTCTCTCCAGCAGCTGAGAAGGTCGGTTGTCACGTGTCTCCCCCTCCATCAACAGGACGCGTTGCCTTGACTGCGTTGCTTTCTCCTGAGGGCCACCCGTGAGTCTCGGGACCGGTCACACCTGGTGGCAGTGTGAGGTCTTCTTACTGTCTGTCGTGCTTTGGGGTTTGGGTTGCTGGGCTCGTGTTAAGGCCTCCGACCTCCGTGCTCATAAGAGATACGCGTTTGCGGTTTCCCTCTGGTGTGGTTCGTCTAGACCTGGTATCATAGCAACACTGGACTCATAAATTTGGAATTGTTCCCCTCTTTTACTTTTTAAGAATTGAATAACTGGTGCTAAGTCTTCCCTAAATGTTTGTTAGCACTCCCCTTTAAAGCTATCTGAATGTGGGCTCTTCAGGGTTGGGAGGTTTTTGATTACTGATTCAATCACTTTGAAAAGTATAGGTCTAATCAGATCTTAAATTTCTGTTTCAGGGAGTTTCAGTTAACTCCTGTGTTTCTACAAACAGTCATTCCTTGGATATGCAGATTTTTTTTGCACACAATTGCGTAACTTTCTAATCCTTCTTAATTCTGTAACATCAGTCATGCACTAGTTAGCATTTCATTGCTGTCACAAACTACCTGACAGAAAAAACATAAAGGTGGGAAGGTGTGTTCAGGCTCATGGTTTCAGGGCATTCAGTCCATGGTTGCTTGGCTCACTTGCTTCTGTGCTGAGGTGAAGCAGAGCATCATGGCAGGGAGCTCATGTGGAGCACTTCACAGTGGGCAGGAGGCAGAGGGGTAGGGGAGGCAGAGGGAGGACTAGGGCACTCTAGACACCGACTCCTTCCGGGTCACACTCCAGGGACCTACTGCTCCAACAGGCCCCGCCTCCTGCAGTTTTGACAACTCTCAGAAGTCATGTGATTATGAACCCACCAATGGGTTAACACGGATGAGATCTGAGCCCTCAGGATCAGGTCATTTCCCACAATCCTCTCTTAATATGGCTGTACTTGAGACTGTTATGGTTTGAGTCTGGATGTCCCCCCAAAGCCTCATGCAGTCATGGAGGCAGGCTTCTAGAGTTTGTGAATGATTCATGGTCCAATGCTGGGATTATGGTTGCAAACGGTACACCCGCCCTCAGGCCTACATACAAATAAGGGACAGCAGGGGTCTTCTCCCGGGCTCCTCCCCTTTTGCTCTCACTGCTTTTGCTGTCTTCTGCCGCCATGAAGTGTTGCTCCTCTGCCATGGGCCACGCTGCCTTGGAACCAGCTAAGTATGGGCTGAAACTTCCACAAACTGTGAGCTAAATAAACCTTTCCTTCCTTCATTTTTGGGCATCAGGTATTTTGTCTCAGCAACGAGAGAAAAGTAACCAACACAGAGACCAAGCCTTCAATGAGTGAGCCTTCAGGAACATTTCAGATCTAAACCATAGGAAGCAGTAAAGGTTACACCTTTATTCACTGTTTGCATTTTATTTATTTCCTCGTCTTGCAATATTTTATAAATTTTTGATATTTTAAAAGAATTGATTTTTTTCATTGATTTTGTTGCTTTTTCTACCTTTTTATTTTCTTGTCTTTGTAGTAATATTTGGTTCTTTCTTCCAACTAGTTTTCAGCTTACTTGCTCTCCTTTTTCTAGTTTCTTAAGATTATGGATTTGAGATTTTTCTTCTTTTTTAAAGTTGGTGCTTACTCCTGTAAATTTACACTGCCTTCCATTTCGGTACTTTGGGGTGCTTTATTCAATTGTTTTAAAGGGCTCCTTTGTGATTTCTTCTTCCATGATGAGTGCAGGGCTCTTGATGTCTAGCTTCCTTCCACCATGGTCAGACAAGCGACTGCACGCCTTTAATCTCTTAGCCTCAGGCAGGCTGGTTTGTGACTGAACGCAAGCTCTTCCCAGAGAGCGCGTTCAGAGGGAGGTGCAGCCTGCGGTTGCTGGGTAGGGTGCTCCCCGCCTGCTGGTCTAGCGGGTTTGTGGTTTGTCCTAACCTTATTTCCTTCTTCATCTGCTGTCTGTCTGGGCTGTGCTGAGTGAGGGGGTCATAAATTACAAGCATAATATAGCTTAATGTACACGCACATGTGTGTGACAAAACTTCCCTTTAAATACTATAATATTATTTAAAAAAGAGACCAAGTGGCTCGAGCCCACAGGCGGGAAGCCGCGGCGTACTCCTCGTTGCTGAGAGCGGGCCCCTTCCGTTCCTCAGCTACTTAATGTAGTCTCTCATATGAAGCTTCCTCCAGTGGCCCAGGACACGATGAAACCCCTCCAGGAAGCCATCAGCATCTGTAACTGCGCGTGCCCCTCCCCTTGGCAGGACCCCTCTCCCACACCTGTCCCTCCGGGGAGCCGGGAATGTCATGTTCACGCTAAGGGCTCCTGGGATTATACCGGGCCCTGGGGTCCTCCAGCCACCGCATCCCCATCTCCAGCCCACAGCCCTGACCATCGAGGTACGGTGACATTCACAGGGGCCGGGCCCCTGGGGCTGCTCCTCAGCCACCACACCGTCCTGGCGGGAGCCCCGGCCTCCCGGCTCTGCTCCCCACAGGAGCCTCCTGCCACAGGGCGGCTGCGGCCCTCACCTGCCCGCCGGGCCCCCAAAGCCCCCACTTCCTGCAGCTATCTCACAGCTTTCAGTGTCATTAGGCTGCATTTCTGGTTCCCAAATGGAGCGGAAAATCCCCAGACTAGCGTTTCACTCCGCCAGGCTCGGCGCGGTCTGCAGCTCCCTGATATCCCGACGCTGGCGGACGCGCGACAGCTTCCAGTACCACACGCTCCGCTTCCAGGAGGGGACTGCAAATCCGCCCGAGCCTCCGCCCGGCCCAGGCGCCTGGCATTTTCTGCCCAGCGAACCCACAAAGCCCAGTTCCACCTGGGGGAGGTGTCACACCAGGGGCCACCCAGAGGGGGTCTGGGGGGTACAGGGAGGACCAGAGCAGGTGCCCAGGTCCTGTCCTCTCCTCTGGCCACAGCCCCCAAGCCAGGTCCCCTGGGGAGAGACCCCCGGATTCTGTGGCGCTCATCCTTCCCTTCTCCTAAGGTCCTGCACCACGGAGCACCCTGGGCCGTCAGAGTGCTATGGTCAGATCCATGGGTGGCGTAGAGATGGTCACATGGCTCAATTGGTCCAATCAGAGTGAACGACCCGGGGCCACAAGAAAATGGTCTTACACTTTCCGCTAGCCATGCCCTGCCAGCAGTGATTGGTCCAGAGGAGGCCACTTCCCCACAACAGAGCCAATTAGGGTAAGTTTTGTAACTTGCCCCAGGGCTGGTGGGAGACCCCTGGGCCTGAGGAAGTGACCTGCTGTGGGCGGCCATCTTGTCACTATGATGGCGGAGCCTGAAGGGATGGGGTGACTTACTCTTTGGAGCCTGATAACGAAGCCAGACAGCTACCGGCAGAGTTTTGAGATGGAAAACCAAACAAACAAACAAGCAAAGCGCTTGTGATGATGTTGCTCAATCCCTGATCTGGCTGTGCCTGAGGTGGGGCCTGTGATGCAGCATTTTGGGGTCCAGGAGCCAAGCCATCTTCCCCTTTTGTTTTTCTCGAGCAGATTAGAAGTGGTTTCCTCCACGTCCCCCGAGTTCTCAGTGTACAGCGCCAGAGCAGGGCCCAGAGGCTGGACCATGCCTCTTCCCAGCTTCCGTCCCGGGCTCCGTGTCCCCGCTGTAACAGGAAGGCAGAGGCCCCGGGCGGCTCCGCACAAGCGCGAGGTGCGTCCGGAAGTGTGGGCCTGGAGCGGCCTGCCCCGCGCTCCGGCCGGACTTCCTGAGAGAAGGCTCACTGCAGGGCGGCTCGACCTGTGTGCACAGCTCTGTCCCTGTGTCCAGTCCCTCGGACAGGAACCGGAGCTGGGGAGCAGAGGGGCTGCCCACCATGGGGCCAGGTCCGCGGACGCAGGGCAGCGGCTGCCTCTGCGTGGAGGACGCTGCTGCCCGCCCCGGCCGGCTCAGACTGTCCCTGTGAGACGCGCCGGTGAGCTGAGCCTCAGGCCCAGCCTCCCCCGAGGGCCCTGGCCACCAAAGGAAGGGGTGTCCCTTGGAGGAGCGGACTTGGAGCCGGGCAGGGGTCACCTGCATGAACGAGGGTGTGGGGCCGCACACGGATGCTGCACGCCTGGCGGACACGTGAGGCGCGTGGAACCCTGAGATGTCTACAGCACGCGTGAGGAGGCACACGCCCACGGGACAGACGCACACTAGGTGACAGGCGCGTGGCCTGCGTCACGGCACGGCATCCAGATGGCAGAGCGGGGGACCCCAGGAACGCAGGAGGCTGAGGGCCCGCAGAGGCACGTTCGTGGGGAGCACAGCAGGGCACATGGATTAAAGGGAAACGCACAGCTGTGCGCCGCAGCATTGCGCGCGTGGGACACACGAGGTGCCGAGCGTGGCAGCCCACAAGCCCACCACAGCGGTTTGCCGGGACACCGCCCAGCGCACCAGTCCTGGACTCCAGACCTCCCGGACTGGACCTGGCACCGGGGGAGGAGCAGCGGCGACCCACACGCCCCGCGGGGGTGGGGCTCGGTCCTGGGGCCGTGCCTCCGAGCCCTCCCCTCAGCGCCGGCCAGGGAAGCGTCATCCTTAGAGCTGCGTGAAGGGCGCTGGGACGTGCGAGAGGTGGCCGTGTGGCGGGGCCGCCCCTCTGCCATCGCGGGCACACCCTGTGCTGCCGGCCGCGTGACTTCCTGCCTGCGCGCCGCCCTCCTTCCGAGCTGAGCTGCGGAGAAGCCCACGGTGCAGCTGCTGCTCCTGCCGCTTCCTGCATCTCTCTGCTTTCTGTTTGTCTGCTGTGCAGTGCAGGGGCTGGACGCTGGGGTCTCGTGCATGCCAAGGAAGTGTAGGAGTGTGGAGCCGCACCCCAAGTGCCTGCACCCTTCTTAACAGCCAAGGACTCTCACGGGAAGTCCTTGTCGCTAAGGAAACCACAGGAGGTGTCCTCCCACCCGGTCCATCCTCCCACCTCTGCTTGGGACCCTGGCCGGTGAGGTGACGTGGTCTGGGTCACAGTTGTTGGCCTGGAAGCCAGTCTGAGCCCGCCCTCCCCTGGCCCTCTCTGCCCACGTGGCTGTACGGGCACCGGACACTCAGGCTGCGGGTGGGGAGGGTCACACGTCCGAGTGGCTCCCCCTTTCCTGGAGTGTGGTGTGACCAGCTCAGGTCACGTCTGCCACCACCAGGTCTGCAGCCTGACTCGGTCCTCGTCCACGTGGCAGGGGCAGCTGTGTGGGCACAGCGGTGGGTAAGGGGTGAGGGGTCCTCTGCACCCCTCTTCATCGGAAGGGACCAGGATGCAGCCCTGCAGCTCAGACCCCAGGACCCTGGCCCGGCCCTGGCCGAGGCGGTGGCACTGGGCCGGCATCAGCCTGGACTCGGCTCCCTGGAAGCAGAGGTTCCACGCTGCCTGGCCCCGACCACTGCTGCCCGTGCAGGACGGGCTCGGGGGCCCAGTGTCCCATGACTGTGGCTCAGCCAGGGTCCCCGCCACCCCCTCCTCATGCCACCTGCCCCCGCTTCACCTGTCCGCGCTTCACCTGCCCCGTGTGTCACCTGTCCCCACATGTCACCTGCCCCTGCGTGTCACCTGTCCCCGCA
>RJWM01045292.1:0-12855 GCA_004363535.1 Dasyprocta punctata | reverse complement strand
ACAACGCTCCTACCTCAGCCTCCCAAGTGCTGGGATTAAAGGCGTGCACCACCATGCCCGGCTAGAAAGGGAATTTTTTAAATGTTAGTTTATTAGTACATGTGTGTAATGCATATTGTTTACGTTCCTTGTGGGAGGTTGGTAGATGTATATAACACATCTTAATTCTTTTTTTGTCCTCTTTTCCTTCCTTCCTTTCCCTCTCCATCCATCTCTTGATACCTTACCTTTTTTGGTACATTTTTGCAGTACCTAATGTTACATTACTTGTGTGGAATTGACACATGACAGAACACATCTCAATTCAGAAGGAGAGTTTCATACAAAGGCTCTTCACTGAAGAACGTGCTTGCTTTGATAATACTAGCTTTTGAAATCATAGAGTCTTCATACTGAATGGGTCTACAGCCCCTTTTCCTGACGTAATTCTTATCCAATTATGTCCTTAAATTAGTCTACCACTTAAAAAAATGAAGCTCATGAGAGAATATTCCAATAATTCCTATTTTTTTCTTTATTAGGAGTCTTTTTTAGGAGAGAATAGGATGGCCTTCAATGACTGAATTTGTATAAAGCTAAAAACATAAGTATTTCCCAGGGACAAAATCTGCTTTGTTATAACTAAAATGACAGCTTTCGATTACTCAAAATTTTTTAATCATTTATTTTGTTTTCATCAGACTCAATTTGGGAAGAAAATTATGACAATGTGTGGTCAATAGACATGGTTATCTTACTGGATTTTATTTGATACTGCAAGTAATACTGAAAATAATAGGAAAGGCAAGATTGTTCAGACTGGGGGAGTATGGTTGACAAGCTATAGAAGACATGCATATAAATTTTACGACTGGGAGATCATTTCTGCAAAGCATATCAGTTATATGGGACAATGCAAAAAGACAAATTTAAATACTCTCTGAATAAATTCAGTAAATATTTCATCACCTTCAAATACATGAACAGTGAAATTATGCAAGTCTAAGGCTTTTATTGAGCAGGTGTCAAGCAAAGAATGTTTATAGAAGCTGATAAGAAGAAGTATATTCCTGTCAAATATAATTTGGCTTTTAGTGGTATTTTTTTTTTTTGTACCAGGGATCAAACTCACAATTTCACGCCTGCCAGGCAGGTGCTTGCACTACTGAGCTAAATCTCTGGCCCTATTTTTTGAGGCAGGGTCTCACTATGCAGTTCAGGCTGGCCTTGAACTCGCTTTATAACCCAGGCTGGTCTTGAACTCACAATGATCCTCCTGCCTCAGCCTCCCAAGTGCTGGGATTAAAGGCATGTGCCACCACGCCCGGCTTTCCTAGCAGTATTTTTAATTAAAGACCTTACTATACATTATTCCTGGTAGTTACAGCAGCACTAAATACATTGAAAATGAGTTGGTTGAAAGCACTGTTCCCTACACACAGAGCTTGCCAAGTACTTCACTATAACCTAAAGGGAAATTTGTATTTTTTGTGGCCTGAGCAGAAATTTTAATTTTTGTCTTTGTTAGCTGAAAAAATTACAGTGTATCTTCTATTAGTGTGCATCAGGTCCTTGCTATTCAATCATTTGCTTACTTTAAAATTATTTTGCTTACCTATTTTTAAATCATAGGGGTTCTTTATACATTCTGGATATTAATCATATCAGACAGATGATTTGCAAATATTTTCTTCCATTTCATGGGGTTTCTTTTCCCTCTATTAATTGCACCATTTGACACACACATGTTTTTCATTTTGATGTAGCTTAGTTTAAACCATCCTCCTTGCTATTAACTAATAAGCTTATGAAACATGAATCTATTGGTCAAAGCACATGTATATATTTATAATAAATATTGCAAGAGTATGCTACCAAAAATTTGCTAATTTAAGCCTTCATAATGTAGACATTTCCTTTTGAAATCCGACAGGATTATCCTTCGATGCCAGAAGGCTTAAAAGACTCCATTGCAATGTTTTGTCTTCTAAATCCAAAACAAGAGTTGTAAGAAACTCAGAAGATAGGTTTTGGAGGTATGTAAAGTATGAAAGAAGACCCCTAAACTTAACTCCTGTTTCCTTGAAGAGTAAAGGGGGGTTTAGGGAAAGAGACCCAGACTGATTTTTTTATGAGGTTTCATGAATTATATTGGCTCGTGACATGGGATCCTGCTAGACCAAAGTTAATGGTGCAGAAAACAAGTGGGAAAGAGCTTGCTTTATGGTCTCAGTGCAATGATACTTTCAATTTTTAAATTGCAACTATATTTTTCCTTGCAAATTTACAGAATATCCTACATAATGGACCCAAGAACATATTCAAACAAACATTCCTTGTATATCATAGTATTTGACCCTTTTAACTCTTGTCTTTGTTATTCTCAAAATATGACAGTCTGCCAGAAGTCTTAAGGGACTATGTTTTCCTGTTTCTCAGCCCTTCACGTGTCAAGGAAGATAATATATAAGGCATTTGGCTGTACAAGCCCTGCCATCTGGGGAAAATGTTTCTCTTAATCAATTTAACCAGACTCTTTGTTTGTAGAACTGACAAACCTGCACATTCAGGATGGGACAGAAAGTTTATTCTAATTAATTATTCTTAATTTGGTAACCATATAAATATTTAAATCAGTACTGCAGCCTGGTGTAGAAATATGTCAGATGGAACTGAGTAGGAAACACAGTTTCACCTCACAGTGGTTATGCAGATTGGCTAAGTTAACTATAATCTCAGAATTTGATTTTTTTTAATGTGGAGAGCTGGACTGAAATACCAGCCTCTCAGAGTAATATGAAAAGTAAATTAGGTAGCAACAAGAGAAAAAAATAGATAAATTAAACTACATCAAAACAAAAATATTTGTGAGTCAAATGCCACAATCATAATAGAGGGAAAGTGTAATCCCATAGAGTGGGAGAAAATATTTGCAAATTACATATCTGATATGATTAATATCCAGAATATATAAAGAACCCCTACAATTTAAGAACAAGAAAACAAAACTATTAAAAAACAGGCAAAAAAAGTAGGCAAATGATGGGAACAGACATTTTGCCAAACAAGATATACAAATAGCTAATAAGTACATGAAAATATTTTTATAATAAAAACTGTTAGAGAAATGTAAAGTGTAACCTCATAAGTATCACCCCTTATATTATTTAGGATTGCTACTATCAAGCAAATAAACAAGCCAGAAAGTGGAAGGTGTTGGCCACATTCAGAGAAGTTAGAAACTTGAACTTTTTTACACTGTTCATAGGGATGTTAAAAAGGAGCAACTACTATTAAGTATGGTGGTTCTTTAAACATTAATATTAGAAGCACCACATGATCTGAAAATTCACTTTTGGATATATACTCAAAAGGACTGAAAGCAGAATCTTGAAGAGATACTTGTATACTCATGCACTAGAGGAACGTTCCTTACATTAGCCTAAAGATGGAAGAAACATGGGTGCCATTGATGGGTAAGTTAATGTGGGGCGGGGGGAGAGAGAGAGAGAGACAGAGAGAGAGAGAGAGACAGAGAGAGAGAAAGAGAGAGAGAAAAAGAAAGAGAGAGAGAGAGATTATTTAGCCTTAAAATGGAAGAAATTTTGACATCTTTACAACATGGATGAATCTTGAAAAGATTTTCCTAGGTGAAATAAACTAGTCACAGAATGACAAACACTAATTCCACTGGTACAAGGTACTAGCATAGTCAAATTCACAGAGACAGAAAGTAGAACAGTGGTTACAAAGATCTGGGCAAAGGAGAAATGGAGAGTTATTGTTTAATAGGCACAGAGCTTCAGTTTTGCAAGATGAAAAGTTTTAGAAATGGATGATGGTGGTGGTTGCACTACAATATGATTAACTTTAAACCCTCAATTGTATATGTAAAACCAATTAAGATTATAAACTTTATTTTATGTGCATTTTACTATAATTCATAAAACTGTGAAACAGGTATTGTATATATAGCGCCTTATAAATGACACATAATTTGCTCCCTAGTATATAATAGATGTGATGGTTATATTTCTCTTACTTAAGTAAAATGCCCAAGACAATCAATTTGCAAAAGGAGAAGATTTTTAGAGGTTTAAGTCCATGATCCTGGCCCTGTTGCTTTAGATCTGCAGTGATAGCTCTTTGTGGTAGAAGGATGGGGTGGAACAAAACCATACATCGCATGACCAAGGAGCCAAAGAAAAGAAGAAGGGATAGGGAATCCCATCACTCCCTCTAGGGTGGCCTTTACAGTCCCAACACCTCCCATTGGGTCCTACCTCTTAAAGGATCCCACACTCTCCCCGTAGTGCCAGACTGCTGGCCAAGCCTTATCAGATGGGCCTTGTCTTAGTTACTTTTCTCTTGCTGCTGAGACAAAATACCTGATGACCAAAATTAGGGAAGGAAAGGTTTATTTCTTACAGCTCTTGGAGGTTTCAGTCCATATTCAGGGGGCTGCAAGGCAGAGTGGCATAGCAGGGCCACCATTCATGGTCACCACAACAGCAAGGAGCAAGCCAGCAAGAGAGAGAGAGAGAGAGAGAGAGAGAGACAGAGAGAGACAGAGAGAGACAGAGAGAGACAGAGAGAGAGACAGAGAGAGAGACAGAAAGAGAGAGAGAGCACATGCCTTCCTCTTGCCCTTACAGTGTATGTCGGTTCCACCTCTGGATAGGAGCAGCATTCACACCACCAATCCCAGTGCTAGACAACAAACCAATCACAAATGCCAGACTCAGCCCAGTCCATGATTACATGAGGCTTTGGGGGGACACAGGACCTTACTCATAACAGGCCTCGAGGGACATTCAAGATTCAAATTATAGCAGTAGGTGATCAGTAAATTTTTTCTAAGATAAATAGTAATAATGTTTAGCCTCACTAGATTATTTGTTATCTCTGGCTTGTATGATACTTTATTCAAAAAGTTATGTTTAAGTATGTGAATTTTAAAACACAAAAATGATTAAATAGTATGATAAGAATCTGTATATCCTTAGCCAAGATTCAATAAATACAACATTTTACAGTATTTTATATATACTGTATCTGTATATTTGTATGTATATGTGTGTATATTTTTGGACATGTATTTGCATCTATATATTATTAGAATTTTATACAGTATGCAAAATATTTTTACTGAATCATTTTCACTAAATTGCAGAAATTTTACCTAGGTATTATATGAGCCAGCTTTTGTGTCATTGGGACAGCGTACTGAACACCCACAATTTACAGAAGAATTTTAATTTGGATTAGGGCTTCAGGGGACTCAGTTCATTGTTGGCTGAAGGTAGAAGCATCATGATGGAGAGGCACTGTGGAGTAAAGATGTTTAGTGTATGCTGGTTGGGAAAGAGAGCTGGAGAAAAGTGCCAGAAAAGAGGGGGCCATGGACCAGATGTAGTACCCAAAGTCACCATTTATGACCCACTTGGACACTCCCAGAAGTATTCTTTCCTTACCCTATAGGCAACTCCCTAGATAATCAAGTTGATCCAATTAAACTGAACCACCACAGCATTCAAGCAAGTATTTAAGAATAAGAACAAAGGATTGGGAGTTTGGTTCAGTGGCTTAAGTGCCTGTCTGGCAGGCGTGAGGTTGTGAGTTCAATTCCTGGTGCTGAAAAAAACAGAACAAAACAAAAACAGAATAAGAACAAAATTTTACATACTCACAATAGGACTATAGTAGGAAATAAAAAATTACTCTGTGATGTCATATGTTACTTATTAATGCATAAATATTTCTGGTTATCCTAAAAGTATCTTAAATGTTTTTTTCTAAGAGAATCCATTTAGAATTCGTACTTTGCATTTGATCTTTATGTTTCCTTAGGCTATTCAAGTTCCACAACAAGCTCTCATGCGTATTTTTCTTTATGACATTGGCTTTTTAAAGAGACTAGAGTAGCTGTTGTGAGGAAAGTTCCTCATTCTGATTTGAGAAAAAAAAAAAAACATTGTTTTTTCCTTATGGTGTAGTTAAGCTTGTTTTTCTGTCTTCTATTTTTGTAAATGTGGAAATCAGTTCTAAAACCTGAATGAGCTTTATGGGAAACCTTTTTGACAGAAACATCTCACCAGCGATGTCCTTATATTAACTTCCAAGAGCCACTAAACCAAGTTATACATTCACAGATCTGCTAAGATAGATAAGCAAGGGTCAGTCATATCTTCACACTGTAAAGGATACCATGCCATTGCCAAAACATTTCTCTTCAGCCTTGCTGCAAACGGCTTCAGCATTCTTCGGTGCTAATTAGATCATTAATTAATTCAATATTTTAAAATGCAATAAGTTAAACTTTCTCCAAAAATTAGATGTTGAGTTATTTCTCTTTAATGATCAATTTTTAGAGTAAAGTTTGAATATAACTGTCCACTTCAATAGTTCCAAAAGCTTCCTCCTTCACTTTTTAAAAATGCTGTATATAAATATTTGGCAATAGGTTTTAAAATAAAGTAACATATTTCTTAGAAAATCTGTGGCAGGTGCAGAGTTGTACAGTAATTCTTCCATATTTTCTCACCTGGTTTATGATGATTATGGTTGAAAGTAACAAACTTGAGCCAGAAAGCAAGCTGAACCAACCAAGAGTGACGTGCTGCTCTTGAACTCCTCCTCTACCAGTTTTCCCTGAGAGTTACATAGTGCCTTGGTTACTTTTCACTCATTGCTGAGACAAAATACCTGACACCCAAAATTAGGGAAGGAAAGGTTTATTTAGCTTATAGTTTTTGGAGGTTTCAGTCCACAATCAGCTGTCTCCAAGGCAGGGTGGCATGGCACTGGAGCAGCACTTCAAGGCAGCAGCCAAGGAAAAGCAGCCAGAGTAAAAGGGGGCAAGAGCAAGCCTCTTTTCCTCCCTTATATTGTACACAGGACACCCACCCCCCCTCCACAGGGTGGGTGTAGCATTCACAGATCTCCTTCCCTTTCTTTGCACAGGATGAGGATATTTACAAAGAACCCTGGCTCCCTGCTGGGTCTCTTAGTTAAACTTCTGACCTTCTCAAATTGACACAATGAACAGGTAACTGCTTGTGCTCTACACCCCAGGATGTAGAGCTGTTGACTTAGTTAATTAAACTGCTAGACTTCTCAAGTTGACACAATGTATAAACCATAACACATAGCAAAAATATTCTTTTCCTGCCAGAAGAGGGAATGCTGTTGTATGACTCTCTCCAGTAAATGCTCTACCTTCCCTTTTCTTCTGTGTTATCTCTGCCTGAAAAAGTTTCTTTGAAGGACATAAAACATGCTCCTGAGAAGCTGACCTGCTGACTTCCTCCTTTTGACTACAAAATTCTCAATATTGGTCACTATGTGGAAGTCTGAATTGACAGATAAAAGCTATGTTCTCTTTCTTTTTTGGAGCTTGTGGCTCAGTTTGGAACTATCTAAAGCAATCAGTTCATGCTTGAGATATAGTGGTACCTCAGTTCATGAATTTAATTTATTTTATGATTTTGGGGAATGTATTGGTTAGATCCTGTGTCTCCCCCAAGGCCTCATGTAATTTGGACAGTGTTGAGTCTGGCATTTGTGATTGGTTTGTTGTCTAGCACTGGGATTGGTGATGTGAGTGTTGCGCCCACCCAGGGGTGGGGCTGACATACAGGGTAAGGACAAAAGAAACGTGTGTTTTCCCTCGGTCTGCCTGGTTAGCACATCTTGCTGTTTGGTGGCCTCCATGAATGGTGACCCTGTCACGCTGCCTTGGAGTTAACTGAGTATGAACTGGAAACCCCCCCAAGATCTGTAAGAAATAAACCTTTCCTTCCCTAATTTTGGGTGTCAGGTATTTTGTCTCAACTGTAAGTGACAAGTAACCAAGATAGGGAAGGTGTATGTGTTTGTGCTTGTTTGGGGAGAATTGCTGTGGCCAATTTTGTCACCTGATGTCGAGTTTGTGAAAAGAAGCAAAATGTTTTCAAATGCTTTTGTTCAAGAACTGAATTGTTTGCAAACTGAAGCTTTGGTGAACCGAGGTATTACTGTATATGAGAGGTAAGCTGTGAACTCTCGAGTTCATTGCAAAGATAATTTGCCACATGGTAAGCTCTTATTAGGAAGTGAATATAGGAGAAGGTGAATTTTGAAAAGGACCTTTTAAAATAATGAGACATGGCTGAATGTCTACTGTGTTGTACAGTTAAAACTCTGCTGGCATAACTTTTCTCTCCTTGAAAAGCTGTTGAAACAGGGGAGACCCAGGCTTTGTTATCATTCTCAGAAGTCAGCTTTACTGGTCTAGGAAAGATATGATTTTTAAATATAAAATAATTCATTGTTTAGCATACTAGTTACCATATTATTTTGCTCTTAACATAACAGGAAAGTCCCATTGTGTATTATCATTAATCCCATAATAAATGGTTCTTGCATAGTACCAAGACTTTCATTTTAATAATGACACAGAGGAAGAGCGTGATTGTCTCTTTTTAACTTATGACATTGCCTTTACAGATCCATACCCAGCTTAGATAAAGACATTGAAGCAATAAGAGACAAATGAATCTCAAAAAGCTCAGCTGCTTTTTGCATTTTCTTGAAATTCTCTTTATCCAAGTACATCATCTCTTCTATGATTTTATTTGCAGAATAATACTGAGAGTATTTGCATTTTTCATTTCTATTCTCTTCCTTCGGGTGATATTTCCAAGGACCACATATCAAAAGAAAGCATATGAAAAACATACTTCTAAAGTTTTGAATAACAAAGTAAAACCTTCAGAAGTACAAAAACTTTCTGTGATAACTCCTACCATTTTTCTCACAGTTCATGAGCACTGAGTGAATAAGCTGTGGGTATTCATTAATATAAAAACCCTGGTCAGCCTCCTTGGTTTTCATGTAAGTATTTCAGCATTATCATCTACTTACAATGAACTACCAACTTCTTTTGCAACAATTACTCTGTGTCAGCTCCAGATCTAATAACTTTACTAACATTGTTAAAGAGCCCAAATCAACTCAATAAGAAAGATGTAGTCATCATTTTCATTTCATAGATGAAGAAGTTTAAGTAAAGAGAACGAAAGTATTAGTTATTAATGAAGGCTTGAAGGGTATGCATTGTTTCAGTGACTTCAGATTTTATTTGTACTCTAATTGAAGTGATAAGAAAATGACTATTAAACACTGATGTTCTACAGAGTAGTGTTACTACATTGTTCAATGTTAAGGTTTTTATTGAGGGATGGTACAAGGAACAGCCTTATAATTATGCCCATCACTGCCCATCAAGATGTCTGTTATATTGTTAAAATTGTAAAAGCTCAACTGAGAAATTCTTTACAATTTTTTTTTATTTTGAAGAGAATAAGACCAAACAAAACAAAACAACAGAGCCAATAAAAACAAAACAGTGAACATAACAAGACAATTGGAAATCAACAATGCCTCTTGTTACCCTCAAAATAGCTACCTGTACCATCAGGCATGATAAAATCAAACAGAACAAAACAGAATAAAACCAATCAAAGCAAAGCAATGAAAACAATACGGGGCTTCAAAACTAGATAATAGGAAATCAACAATGGCTACCACAAGGTATTTTGTTATCTTTGAAATAGCTGCCCATACCATCCGATATAATAAAATAAAACAAAGCAGAATAAAACCAAACAAAACAGAACAATGAAAACAATACATAGCTTCAAAAGAAGATAATAAGAAATTAACAGTGGCTACTACCTTCTCTTTCCAGATGGCTCGCTCACTTTCACTTTCACAATATCCATTGTGCAGTTTGGATCCCACTAACTCCCTCAGTCTCTTATACTAGGGAGACAACACAATGTTCACCAATGTGACTCTGAACCATTTTACCCATGAGCATGATCTCAAGTTGTATCCATTTACCTAAAAAAGCCTCAAGGTTATCTTTCTTTATAGCTGAGTAGCTTTCCAGTGTATAAAAATGCCATGTATTTCTTATCCATTCTGCAGTTTATGGGCAAGCTACCCCTGCCTTTTCCTTATTCTCTGTCACATGGAGCATTGTTTTCTCTCTTTTGACTTTCAGTCTATGAATTTCCTTTTGAGTTAAATGTGTTTCTTACATAAAACATATTGATGGATCTTGTCTCCTGATCCACTCTGCCTGTGTTTCTTTTTATTGGTGAATTGAGGCTATCTACATTAATGGTTATGGCCAACGTGCACTGGCTTGTCTCTGCCATGCTATTTTCCTGCTGTTGGCTGCCTACTTTTCCCCTCTGTTGAACTTCTTGCCCTGCTTAGTGATCCCCCTCTGCCACTATTCCTGGAATTGTGGTCATTTTTATCTCTCTCTAGAATGTCCTTTAGTAGTCTTTGTAGGTTTGGTTTGGTGGTCATGAATTCCTTTGGTTGTTAAAATTTGTTAATATGAAAGGGATTTGCTTACAATGATCATGTTAACTTTCTTTTTCAACAGTAATTTACAACTGATCACTTTTCCTTTGCTCTTTTTTTTTTCTAAAACCAGGAATAACATAAGATAGCTAAGTCAAATACATAATTTGCAGTCAACTATGTAGTACAGTAATACTTTTTAAAAATAGTTTCTTTAAAACTGTTGCATTATGATACATTATGCTACATTTTACTTATTAAATTTCCCTTCTGTTTTTGCCTTGACTTCCTATTTTAGTGTACATTGTCTTCACATTCTTTTTAGCATTTTACCACCCCTTTGAATGTTTTGTGTGAAATATCTCAAATCTTTCATGAAATAAGACAAATACATCTTGTGTCCACAAACCCCAGGAATGCAGAGGAGTGAAAAACATTGTCTGTGATCTTATGAAGTTCAGACATGGTTGAGAATACAATATTTAAAATCAACAATGAAACCTAGTATGATGTGAGGTCACCATGAGTGATATATATGAAAAATATGTGTGAGTTTTTGGGTAGACACTGGGCAGTTGGAAAAAAATCTTACAAAACAAATAGAAACTAAGTTGGCCACTGAAGACAGTCTAGAACATCATTAGGAGTAGTGTAGAAGAGAGGAAGACAATTTAGGAAAGAAAAATACTTTGAACTGAGATGTAGAAATGACAGTGGCAGAAGTTTCTGAGTTGTCTGCTCCAATATCTACTCTCATGTCTCCTTCAAGTGCCAAACTTTAATTTTATTTTAGAGCAACCGTGTAACCAGATAAAAGACTACATATTCTGTATTCAACTTGAAAGCAAGTTAATCTGACAAATAAGTTTTGGCTGTGAATTATAAGCAACAAATGTGTCAGACTGTGAGAAACTTTGAGGTTTCTTCAAAAAGAAGAAGCTTGCTTTTCTCTCCTTCCATCTCACTGCCCTGGCAACCAAGAGACACTTGGATTCAGGCTGGCACCTGAGACCCCAAGAAGGACCACGCATAGACAGTCCTGGAGCGGAGAGCCAGCAGCAGCCGTGTGGCTCTCTGGCGAAACCACTGGGCTAGAGGAGAGAATTCGACGTGGGGATGATGAGAGAAGTGGGTCAAAGTTCATGTCCAGCAAATTAGTATGGACTTTATTTTTTTCTTGTAGGAAATACTGTAAATTTAATCATATATGTCTTTTCAAGCAAAGAGTTCTAAGCTGTTTTAGTCAGTTAAACTGCTATGAGCTAATTTTCTGAAGGCAATTACATGCTGTCCACCGCCTAAGCGTATTTGTATTTATGGTAAATACACAAATACATACCTAGTTTGTCTGCACTGCTACCAGAAAACATTTTATAGAAGGACAGAAGATCAATTTAAAGTAATTCATTCCTCTAAGTTTAAATAGCAGCTAAAGAAATCAAGGAGATGGACCTCATAAAAAGTCATGCTTAGTTTATAAATATGAACAAGTTTTAATAATTCATTATTAAAAACAGATAGAAAACAAAAATTTAATGATGCTGTTAAATCTTAACTTGAAATCTAACTAAAGGAAACATCATAAAAACAACTATACAAAAAGTTGTTTATAAAATTCAAACACTGATTTATTAATTATATAAAAGATAATGAAAATTTACTACAAGAGAAATTAGATATTACTTTAATCAAGAATATGAACAATATCAAGGTAACTCCTATTTTATCAATTTCCAATTTTGCAAGCTAAGATTTATGACTCATCTCTCAAAATACTTGGTCTTTGTATGTTTAAAATCTACAAAAAAGAAGAGATCACTGCTTTTGCCTTAGAAATCCTATTAGGGAAGTTGTATTTATTGCAATATGCAAAGAAGATGAGAAGATGCATACTTTTAAAGTCTTTCAGTTTAGTAGCATTTCATGTTTAAATAACTAAAGATTTTCTTTTTCATCACTATTTCAGCCTATGCTTGGGAGCCACATACACTACATTTCTGATTTCTTACTCAGACAATATAGAAGTAATTGCATAGCATTTATTCCTACAATAAAACTCCCATTGCCTTCAGGTTCAGGCTACCAGTTGGTACAGAAATCAAACAGAAATATGAATAAATGGCCATGAAGTTTTTTAGTCACCCAGTCAAAACCAACTCTTATGTAGTAACCAGGGAATAGTCTTATTAACTTTCTAGTTCTTGATTTTTTGCAGTAATGTTGGAGTAGATTTTTATGAAACAGCATCAGTGACAGTGATCCAGAATACACATGGTTAAATTTTGTTGTAGCAAAAAAAAAGTTTCTGTATTTTTGAAAAGATTTTTATAAGTAAGTACTAATAAGTGAGTAATTAACCAAACTAGACCATCTAAGGCTTTTGACACTTCAAATTACTCAGCACAAATTATGCTTACATAAGGGACAACATTTATATAGTTATTATGGATTATTTCTATGCTGCAAAGTTAAGAATGAATGGTAAATTAAATCAAGGAATTCACAAAAGCAATACAA